>VZUI01023145.1:0-19435 GCA_013401135.1 Cettia cetti
TTCCCACCTCAGCTCCTCCAACCTTTCCCACCTGAGCACCTCCAACCTTTCCCACCTCAGCTCTTCCAACCTTTCCCATCTCACCACTTCCAACCTTTCCCACCTCTGCATTTCCAACCTTTCCCACCTGAGCTCTTCCAACCTTTCCTACCCCAGCACTTCCAACCTTTCCCATCTCAGCTCTTCCAACCTTTCCCACCCCAGCACTTCCAACCTTTCCCTGTTTTCCTCATCTTTTCCAGCACTGGGAAGAAGCTTTGAGAACTTTAATCTCATTCCTGCCTTCCTGATTTTTCCCTCCCTGCCCTTCTGGCATCCCAAAAGTTCTCCCCAAGCCTTGAGAGCTCTGGGAATTCAGGAATGCTCACTCCCACTTGGATTTTCCCGATTTTTGACGCTGGGGAAACTGAGGCACGGAGGGAGCAGGGGCAGGAGCGCTCCCGGATCCCAGCCCAGGCAAGAAGGGAGAAATTCCAGAGCGCTGAGCTCCGGCCTGGAGCTTTTCCAGGCTGAGTCACAGCTGGCACAGGCGGCACTCACGACCCAGGAACATTCCCAAAAAAATTCCTTCTCCTCCCAGCTGAGCTGCTCCTGGATTTTCCCTTCCCCCTCCCTTCTCTCCCTGGTTTTGGGGCCGAGGGAATCTTTCCCTGCACTTTTATGTCCAAAATTCGATATTAGCCAGGTGAGGTTGATTGCTGCCTGGAGGAGAGGGGGGAATCGCTCAAAAAACACACACAAAAAACAAAACAAAAAAACCAAACCAAACCAACAAAAAAAAAACCAATTAAAAAAAAAAACACAAAAAACCCAAAACAAAACAAAAAAAAAAACCCACCCAAAAACACACACACACAAAAAAAAAACAACCAAAAAAAACCCCAAAAACCAAAAAACCCCCCAAAACAAAACAAAAAATAACCAAAAAAACCCCCCAAACAAACCCCCCAAAAAACCAAAAACCACGAACCACCACCACCAACAAAACAACCCTAAAAAAAATCCCAAAAAAACCCTAAAAGGTGCTTGTATCCACCCCTGGGTTGAGGTTTTGGTGACCGAGGACGCGCAGCAGGGCAGGGGCAGGGCTGGGAGCTTCGCTCAGCACCCGCAGCTGCAGCGTGGCCGGAATTCCCTCTCCCTGCCCCCGGAATAACTCGGGAATGGCGGAGATTTGGGGGAAAACGCTGGAAGAGCAACGAGGATGACTCGCTGATCCCCTCAAACCCGCGGGGAGGGCCGGAGCACGCGGTGACCTTTTAATTGTGATGAGGGGTTAATGAGCCTCGCTGTGCTTCCGGAGGGATCCGGAGCTGCCACAGCCCTGTCACCGCCTGTCCCCAACTCCACAGGGATGAGGGAAGGAGCCCAGGGCAGCTCCAGCAGCCGCGGTTATCCCGGGATAAATCCCAGCCGGCATCACCCGCGCCTGGCAGGTGCCAGCACCGGGACAGTCCCCGGCTGTCACCAGGGGAGGGGACACCGTTCCCTGCACCCTGAAACGCCCAGGATGGGCAGGAAATGCCTGATTTTAAACCCAAAAGTTGGGTTTTTTTCCCTCCATTTTGGGCTTTCCCAAGGCGGCAAGTCCCCTGCGGCACAACCCTGAGCTGGCAGCGCGGTGACAAAGGTGACAAAGGTGTCACCCTGCCGCTGGTGACACCGCTGGGGCTGCGGCGTGTCCATGAAGCAATTCCCAGGTGAAAAAAAAAAAAAAAAAGGCGCTAAAAGCAGCTCCGGGTGAGACTCAGCATCCACACCTGCGCTCCAGACACGGCTCTGCTCTCAGGAGCTGCGGGAGCCGCTCCCAGCCCGCGGGGTGGGGATGCTGCCCTCATCCCCTGCTCCATCCCTGCTCCATTCCCTGATTGTTCCATCCCTGCTCCATCCCTGCTCCTTCATCCCCTGCTCCATCCCAGCCATGGATCAGGAACAGGGACAGTCACGGGTCAGGAATGCAGGCGACGCCTTGGAGCAGGGACACACAGCTGGAGCAGGGACACACAGCTGGAGCAGGGACACACAGCTGGAGCAGGGACACACAGCTGAGCAGGGACACACAGCTGGAGCAGGGACACACAGCTGAGCAGGGACACACAGCTGGAGCAGGGACACACAGCCGGGCTTTGTCCCCTCCCCGCCGGGCAGTCCCTAGAGCCACACTGGCACGTGTGGTGCCCTGGCACAGGGACACAGAGGGGCCTTTGTGTCACCAGCAGGGCCACGGGGAGGGGACAAACCGAGGGGGCTGTGCCGGGCCAGGGATGCTCCAGAGGGACACAGGGGTTATCCAGGGGGGAATGTGCCCCTCTGGGATGTTCCAGGGGGACACAGGGGTTATCCAGGGGGGAATGGACACAGGAAGCCCAACCAAAGCTCGGCTGTGCTGCCGGTGGTTGGATCAGGCCATGCCCAGCACGGCTTGGGGCAGGGCGGTGGTGCCAGGTGGGGCTGGATGTGCCTGATCCCTGTGGGATTGGGTGTGCCCATTCCCTTTGGGATTTGGTGTGCCTGATCCCTGTGGGATTGGATGTGCCCCGTTCCCTGTGGGATTTGGTGTGCCTGTTCCCTGTGGGATTGGATGTGCCCCGTTCCCTGTGGGATTGGATGTGCCCGTTCCCTGTGGGATTGGATGTGCCCATTCCCTGTGGGATTGGATGTGCCCATTCCCTGTGGGATTGGATGTGCCCATTCCCTGTGGGATTGGATGTGCCCGTTCCCTGTGGGATTGGATGTGCCCGTTCCCTGTGGGATTGGATGTGCCCCATTCCCTGTGGGATTGGATGTGCCCCATTCCTGATGCAGAGATGAGGGGTTTGAGCTTTTCCTGGTGCTGTTGGCCCACCTGTCCCCATGAGACAGACAGACAGACAGACGGACAGACAGATCTTTCCCAGCTGGAAAAGCACGGGGACAGCACTGGGAGCTGCTGGGAAATCAGAGCCTGCTCAGGGAGCACTTCCCCAAATTCCCGAATCCACAAATAATTCTCAAATCCCCGAATTCCCAAATTCCTAAATTCCCGAATTCCTAAATTACCAAATTCCTGAATTCCCGAATTCCAAAATTCCCGAATTCCTGAATCCACAAATTCCTGAATTCTTAAATTACCAAATTCCCGAATTCCTAAATTACCAAATTCCTGAATTCCTGAATTCCCAAATCCACAAATTCCCGAATTCCTAAATTCCCAAATCCCCGAATTCCCAAATCCACAAATTCCCGAATTCCTAAATTCCCAAATCCCCGAATAATTCTCAAATCCCCAAATTCCCAAATCCACAAATTCCCGAATAATTCCCAAATCCCCGAATTCCCAAATCCCCGAATTCGGGAATTCCCGCTCCTGGCGGCTGCTCCCGGAGCAGGGATTGGGGCTGGGGACAGCGACAGCGACAGCGGCACGGGCAGGACACGCCAGCCCCAACCCCGCCCCTCGGGGGGTCACGAACGGGAAAAAAAAAAACCCGGAAAAACTTTTCCCCTCGGTGCCCGTGGAGTTGTCGGATCCGCCGGTAGGAAACCGAGTTAAGCAGCGACAAAAAAAAAAAAAAATTAAAAAAAACTCCTTAAAGACCTTTTGGCACCGCGCAGCTCCGAGCCTTTCACAGCTGCGGGGCCAGGAAATGCGGATCTGATCAAACCCAGCCGAGTGACGGCTGATGAGCTCTCAAATCACACACACCCCCCCAAAAAAAAATTAAAAAAACCCCTTCCTCAAAGCCCGAGCAGAAGCAGCCGGAGGTGTCGAGGCGGCTCCGGGGATGGCTCAGCCCGCTCGGGCAACATCTGCCGAGCCTGGCATCGCCCCCCGCGCTGGCATCGCCCCCCGCGCTCCCAGCCGGGAGCTGCCAAGCGCTGCCAGGTGGAGCCGAGGCAAATTTTGGCAGCCTCGGGTCCCCTCCATCCTCCCGCGGCCCCCGCTCGCATCCCGAGCTGTTCCCGAGGCCGCCCCGGCACCCTCTGGAGCGGCTCCGGGGCTTTGCTCCCCAGCTGGTGACGGAGCCCGGCCCCTCCTGGAGGAGCGGGGAGCGAGAATTTTGTTCCTTCCGAGCCTGGCACAGCCTCCCGGGGCTGCGGCGACACCTCCGGGGCCCGGCTGGCGCCCGGCGCCCACCGGCAGCACCCGGCGCCCTGGCACCGCCCCAAAAACTCCAGAAGAATTTTAAAAAAAATATTTTTTTTTCTCCTTTTTCCTTTGCTCACTTTGCTCGGATCGCCCGGAGGATCGGGAGATGTGCCCGGTTCTGCCTTAAAATATCCCGAAAATCCGCCCGAGGGAGGTGGAAGGGGAGAGGGAGAAGCGACAGGAGCAGCTGCGGCAGCGCCGGGCGCAGGAGGGAGATTTTGGATCTGGAGAGAGGAAAAGGCTCGGCCAGGGCAGCGCTGGGGTTTGGGGGGCTCAAATCCTCGGCTGGTGGAGGTTTGGGGTGGTTGGAAGGATGCCAGGAGGGTTTGGGGTGGAGGAATCCATGGAATTCCCAGCCCTGCCATGGGCGGGGGCAGCTCCCACTGCCCCAGGCTGCTCCAGGGATGAGGCAGCCGCAGATTTTTCTCCTCTTTTAGCTCAGGAAGATCCCAAAACGCCACAGGAGAGGCCCAGGACTCCTCAAACCCGGCTGTGGCACTGCCGGGCTGTCCCTGTCGCCGCTTCCAGGGGACAATGGGCGGGGTGGGACAAACCCAGGGCGTCACTCCGACCCCCAGGATGCTCCTGCATCCACCCAGGGGTGCTGCAGCACAGCCAAACCTCACCCGGCTCTAAAAATTCCATTCATTTCCTCTGGATTTAACCTTTCCAGGGACTAAAAAAAATAAATAAAAACAACCCCAGAGATCCCGCGGTTTTTCCAGGGGTTTTCCAGCAGGTCCCACCTCACCTGGGGACTTCTGCTCCTCCTCCAAAAACAACCCCGGGGTTTCAAATCAAGTCCGGAGCTGCTGCCGGTGCCAAAATCAGCGGCTCAATGGCATTTCTCTTTTTAGGAACCGCGGCAGGGAGCGATTTTAAAGGCAGCCGAGAGCAATTCTTAAATTAACGATTTACAAATGGTTTAATTGAGGCCCTGGTCCGGCTCTTTGCAGCGGAGAGGTTCTGAATCACCGCTGCTTGTCGGGGTTAGGTGTGGATTTCAGGCTCTGGGCTCCCATCAAAGCTTTAAAACCTGGCCCAGAGCTGGGAGCTGTGGTTTAAACTGGGATGGGGGTGAAAAAGCGGGAATTTGGGGGGAAAAAATGGGAGAGGGAAGCAGGAAATGAGGGATTTGGGGATGTTTGTGGCTTTGTGGAAGGATTTTCTACTGATAAAAAAATGATTTGGGGTGTTTGGAGGGTGGGGAAGCTCAGGGCTGTGGGATCCCTGCTGAGAGGGGGGATTTGGGATTTTTTGGGATAAAATCCCAGGGATTTGGGGGTTTTATGGGTGAAGCAGGAGTTCAGACAGGGCTGGGGGGAAGCTGGGAGGGTGGGAGGTGGGAATGGACGGGCTTGGAGGCCCCTTCCAACCCCAATCCTTCCAAAATTCCGGCTCTTTACAGATCCAGGGATCTCTGCCGCTCTGTTACAGAGGGAGGAACGGGCTCGGGAGGGGATTTGGGGATGGAATTCCTGCCTGTGAGGGTGGGAGGGGCTGGGATGGAATTCCCAGAGCAGCTGTGGCTGCCCCTGGACCCCTGGACCCGCCCCAGGCCAGGCTGGACCGGGCTGGGACGGTGGGAGGTGCCCCTGCCTGGTGGGATTCCAGATCCTTCCATCCCAAACCATCCCTGACCCCACACAGAGCCTGTCCCTGATCCCACACAGATCCCATCCCTGATCCCACACAGAGCCTGTCCCTGATCCCACACAGATCCCATCCCTGATCCCACACAGATCCCATCCCTGATCCCACACAGAGCCTGTTCCTGATCCTATCCCTGATCCCACACAGATCCCACTCCTGATCCCACACAGAGCCTGTTCCTGATCCCATCCCTGATCCCACACAGATCCCATCCCTGATCCCACACAGATCCCATCCCTGATCCCACACAGATCCCATCCCTGATCCCACACAGATCCCATCCCTGATCCCACACAGATCCCATCCCTGATCCCACACAGATCCCATCCCTGATCCCACACAGATCCCATCCCTGATCCCACACAGATCCCACTCCTGATCCCACACAGATCCCATCCCTGATCCCACACAGATTCCATCCTTGATCCCACACAGATCCCATCCCTGATCCCACTCCTGATCCCTCACAGATTCCATCCTTGATCCCACACTGCAGATCCCAGCACGGGGCTGACCCCGTTGATCTCCCAACTTTCCCAAAATCCATCTCCCAGCAGCACAAAAGGGATGGAGGGCAGCAGGATGGGATGGAAGGGACCAGGAAGGGTTGGAAGGAACTGGGAAAGGCTGGAAGGAGCTGGGAAAGGCTGGAATTAACTGGGAATGGCTGGAAGGAACTGGGAATGGCTGGAATTAACTGGGAATGGCTGGAAGGAACTGGGAATGGCTGGAATTAACTGGGAATGGCTGGAAGCTCTCCCAGGCAGCCGAGGCTGCTCTGTCTGCTCCAGCTCCTCTGCCGGGCTCTAATTGCGGCACATCAGACGGTAATTATAGGTGCGGTAATTATAGGTACAGCTCTGACGAGGCTGCAGCCGTCAGGAGCTGCCCGCGGGAGCCGGGGCCGCATCCTCCCCCCGCGCCCCCCGCTCCCCCCGCTGCCCCCGCTCCCCCCGCGCCCCCCGCGCCCCCCGCGCCCCCCGCGCCCCCCTCCCGGATCTATTTCGGGGATCTCTCGGCGCTGCCCCGGCCCCCGGAGACCTGCTCATCCCACAGGAACGGGATCCTCCTCATCCTACAGGAACGGGATCCCACTCATTCCACAGGAACCGGATCCTGCTCATCCCACAGGAGGATCCCACTCATCCTACAGGAACCGGATCCTGCTCATCCCACAGGAACGGGATCCTGCTCATCCTACAGGAACAGAATCCTCCTCATCCTACAGGAGCGGGATCCTGCAGGAGGATCCTGCTCATCCCACAGGAACGGGATCCTCCTCATCCCACAGGAACAGGATCCCCCTCATCCCACAGGAACAGGATCCCCCTCATCCCACAGGAACAGGATCCCCCTCATCCCACAGGAGGATCCCCCTCATCCCACAGGAGCAGGATCCCAATCTCCGGGATGGGAGAGCAGCTCCACGGCCCCATGAGTTCCCAGGGCTCCAGGCCGCTGCTCCGGGGGAATTTCCACCCCGGGATCATTTCCCGGGGGATTTTAGGGGCCACGGTGACACCTGTGTCACCCTGTCACCCCCGCCACCTCCCCTCATCCCCACACAGCATTCCCAGCTCATCCCATCCCTCCTTTCTCCCGGACACCTCCCATCCTCCTCCCATCACCTGGCAGCAGGACTTTGCTGACAAAACCCGGGGACTTTTGGGGACAAAAGCCACCTCCAAAACCTCCGGTGTGTTTTTCCCGGCCGGAACGCCGGGATGAAAGCGGCGCCGGTTTCCTCCCGGTGTTCCCGACCCTCGGGAAGGGTCAGGAGGAGCTTTGGAGCAGGGAGACACAGCTCATTAATGTCCCCATTAATGTCCCCATTAGCGGTGGCCTCGCTGGCGCTGTCACCTCCGCCAGGACGCGGCGGCGCTTTCATCCCCCCAGACAGAGGAGGAAAAGCAGACAGGAGGCAGGGAAAAATGTTCCAAAGGGTCAGAAAAAGGGTTTTTTCCATCTTTCCTGCCCCTGATCCCACATAAATGTCCTTTGGGACGTCACCCTGGCACTCAGGGGACGCCACCGAGGGTTTGAGGCCCCTGGTTTGGAGTTGGGGGGGGGAGAGGGGTAGGGAGGGGCTTTGCTGGTTGGGAAAGATTCCCCAAATCCCACAGATCCTACAGATCCTACAAATCCTACAAATCCCACAGATCCTACAAATCCTACAAATCCTACACCCAGCCCTCTGCCGTGCCTGCCGTGCTGGGTTTGGCACCGCCGGGATCAATGCCTGATCCATTTGACCACTGGATTCCAAAGGATCATTGTCACTGAATCCCAAAAAAACATTGCCGCTGAATCCCAAAAGCCATCACCACTGAATCCCAAAAAACTATTGCTACTGAATCCCAAAAAGCCATCACCACTGAATCCCAAAAATCATCACTGAATCCCAAAAAACCATCACTGAATCCCAAAAAACCCACCACCACTGAATCCCAAAAAACCATCACCACTGAATCCCAAAAATCATCACTGAATCCCAAAAAACCATCACTGCTGAATGCCAAAAGCCATCACCATTGAATCCCAGAGAATCACTGCTGAATCCCAAAGAATCACCACTGAATCCCAAAACCCCACCCCTGAATCCCAAAAAACCATCACTGAATCCCAATAAACCATCACTGCTGAATGCCAAAAAGCCATCACCATTGAATCCCAGAGAATCGCCACTGAATCCCAAAAACCATCACTGCTGAATCCCAAAGAATCACCATTCAATCCTAAAAGGTCACCACTGAATCCAAAACACCCATTGCCATTGAATCCCAAAGAAACATCACCACTGAATCCCAAAAACCATCACTGCTGAATCCCAAAAACCATCACTGCTGAATCCCAAAACCCATCACTGCTGAATCCCAGAGAATCCCCATTGAATCCCAAGAAACATCATCACTGAATCCCTAAAAAAATCACCGCTGAATGCCCCCTAAAATCACCACTGTATCCCAAAGAACCATTGCCATTGGATCCCAAAAAAGGCGCCATACAATCCCAAAGAAACATCACCACTGAATCCCAAGAAAACATCATTGTTGAATCCCAAAATACTGTCACCACTGAATCCCAAAAAACCATTGCCACTGAATCCCTAAAAACCCATCACCACTGAATCCTAAGAATCTATCACCACTGAATCCCTAAAAACCATCACAGTTGAATCCCCCCCAAAAATCACCATTGAATTCCAAAAAAGTCACCACTGAATCCCAAAAATCCATTGCCACTGAATCCCAAAATACTGTCACCACCGAATCCCTAAAAATCCATCACCACTGAATCCCTAAAAATCCATCACCACTGAATCCCTAAAAACTGACACCACTGAATCCCAAAAAATCACCATTGAATCCCAAAGAACCATTGCCACCAAATCCCAAAAAAGTCAACATTGAATCCCAAAGGAGCAGCACCACTGAATCCCAAGAAAACATCATTGTTGAATCCCAAAATACTGTCACCACTGAATCCCAAAAAACCATTGCCACTAAATCCCAAAATACTGTCACCACTGAATCCCAAAAAACCGACACCACTGAATCCCTAAAAACCATCACCACTGAATCCCAAAAAGCCATCACCACTGAATCCCAAAATACTGTCACCATTGAATCCCAAAAAAATCAACTTTGAATCCCGAAGAACCATTGCCACCAAATCCCAAAAAAATCACCACTGAATCCCTAAAAACCATCACCATTGAATCCCAAAAAGCCATCACCACTGAATCCCAAAACATCACCACAGAATCCCAAAAAATCACCATAGAATCCCTAAAAAACCATCACCACTGAATCCCAAAGGAGCAGCACCACTGAATCCCCAAAATAATCACAACTGAATCATAAAAAAAAAAAAAGGGAAATCACCAAGGATCCTTTTGGGAACAGCAAGGATCCTCCAGGAGCACCAAGGATCCTTTTGGAACACCCCAAATCTCTCCAGGGTCACCAGGGATTCTTTTAGGACCACCAAGGATCCTCCAGGGTCACAAAACTCCACAATTCCACCCTGTCCTCCACCAAAAGTTTGGGAAGTGACGCCTCAGCCACGGATACCAACCAAAATCCAGGCAGGACCCTCTAAAATATCCCAAAATTGGGCAGGACCTTCCTAAAACATCCCAGAAATCTGCCAGGACCCTCTAAAATATCCCAAAATTGGGCAGGACCCTCTAAAACATCCCAAAATTGGGCAGGATCTTCCTAAAACATCCCAAAATCGGGCAGAACCCTCTAAAAATCCCAAAATCGGGCAGGACCCTCTAAAACATCCTAAAATCAGCCTGGATATTCCTAAAACATCCCAAAATCAGGCAGGACCATCTAAAACCATCTTGCCCAAAAAATGGGCAAGACCATTCTAAAAACATCCCAGAAATCGGCCACGACCCTCTAAAACATCCCAAAATTGGGCAAGACATTCCTAAAACAGCCCAAAAAATGGGCAGGACCTTCATAAAACATCCCAAAATCAGGCACAACCTTTCTAAAACAGCCCAAAATCAGTCTGGACCTTCCTAAAACATCCAAAAAATCAGACAGGACCCTCTAAAAATCCCAAAACCGGGCAGGACAATCCTAAAAACATCCCAAAAATCAGGTAGGACCCTCTAAAACATCCCAAAATCGGGCAGGACCATCCTAAAAACATCCCAAAAATCAGGTAGGACCCTCTAAAAATCCCCAAACCAGGCAGGACCATCCTAAAAACATCCCAAAAATCAGGCTCCAGGTGCTGCCCTCGCCCAGCACGGGCCCTTCTCCAGGGAGAGGGGCAGGGAAAGAGTGAAAATCGTGGAATTCCGGGGGGGAAAAAATCAGGAAAAAGGGGGGAAGGACGCTGCTGGCCCCCGGTACTGACCTGGAGACTTTAAACAAAGGGAACACAGTCCTGGCTTCTTCCCGCCCGCAATTCCATGGAGCCCTGGGTAGGGACAGGAAAGGAGGAGAGTGATGAATGTCTGAGGGAAGTTCCAGATGGGAATTTTTAATTATTATTGTTATTTTTAATTTTTTTTTCCAGGAATTTTGATGGGGGGAAAGAAAGAAATGAAGCGGAGCAAGCAAAAAAAGAAAAAAGAAAAAAAGAAAAATAATTTGGAAATAAAAGAGCGGTGGGGAAGGGTTGGGAGAGGGAGGGGGGAAAGAGGGAGAATCCCACTGGATCCCATGGATCTGGGGCTGGGAATGCTGTCCCCAAATCCCGCTGGATCCCATGGATCTGGGGCCGGGAATGGTGTCCCCAAATCCCACTGGATCCCATGGATTTGGGGCTGGGAATGGTGTCCCCAAATCCCACTGGATCCCATGGATTTGGGGCCGGGAATGGTGTCCCCACACATGGGAATTTGTTCCTGCTTGTAGGAACAAAACAAGGAGAGGAATATCCCAAAATAAGGAGAGGAATATCCCAGAATAGGGAGAGGAACATCCCAAAACAGGGATCAGAATATCCCCAAACAAGAGAAGGAATATCCCAAAACAGGGAAGGGAATCGCCCCAAACAAGGAGAGGAATATCCTGAAACAGGGAGAGGAACATCCCAAAGTGAGGAGGGCAATGTCCCAAAACAAGGAGGGAAATATCCCAAAATAGGGAGGGGAACATCCCAAAACAGGGATCAGAATATCCCAAAACAAAAGGAGGAATATCCTATAACAAGGAAAGGGAAAAACCCCAAACAGGGAGAGAAATATCCCAAAATAAGGAGTGAAATATCCCAGTCCAGGGACAGAAATATCCCAATCCAGGGAGGAGAATATCCCAAAATCAGGACAGGAATATCCCCCCAAAAAGGGCAGGAACATCCCAAAACAAGGGCAGGAAAACCCAAAACAAGGGCAGGAATAACCCAAAACAAGGGCAGGAATAACCCAAAACAAGGAGAGGAATATCCTAAAACAAGGAAAGGGAAAAACCCCAAACAGGGAGAGAAATATCCCAAAATTGGGGCATGGAAGGATAAAAATCACGGATTTTTGGGGTTGGTTGTTTTGTTTTTTTTTTTTTTTTTTTTTTCTGTAGAAAGGATCTTTTTACCCCAAAGTGAAGCTGCATGGGCTCAAACCCCAAAATCCCATTCCCACGCCCAGTTTTGGGGTCTGACCCCATTCCCTGACACCCTCCCTGTGAGCCACCACGATCCCATAATGGATATGGGGGAATTTAGGAGGGAAAAAGGGATTCACACCACTCCTACCCTATGGATCCAATCTGGGATCATCCCACCCATCCTGGCAGCCCAAAATCCCAAAAATCCCATTCCCATCCCCAGTTTTGGGGTCTGACCCCATTCCCTGGCACTGCCCCTGTGAACCAGCACCATCCCATAAAGGATGTGGGGGATTTGGGGAGGGAAAGGGGATTCACAGCCCCTCTACCCCATGGATCCAATCTGGGATCATCCCACTCATCCTGGCAGCCCAAAATCCCAAAAATCCCATTCCCATCCCCAGTTTTGGGGTCTGACCCCTGGATTTGCCCTGACACCCTCCCTGTGAGCCACCACGATCCCATAAAGGATATGGGGGAATTTGGGGGGAAAAGGGGGATTCACAGCCCCCCAGCCCCATGGATCCAGACCTGGAAAATCCCATTCCCACCCTGCTGATCCCAAGGCATTCCCCAGTCCTACAAAACATCCCAGAGCTGCTCTGAGCCTTCACTTTTGGGGTCGTGGGGTCTCAGACCCCACAAAGATCCCATCGTGACCTTTCCTTCACCCCAAAACCCTCCTGGAGTCCTCAGCATTCCCTGGAATCCTTGGAATGGATTAAAAAACCCCTCCGAGCCCTTTCACCCCCATTTTCCCTCAATTTTTGGGGCAGTTTCACCTCTAAAAAGAAGGATTTTGGTGGCTCCTGGCGACGGATCCGAAATCTGGGAACGAATTTCATAAACAAAAAACAAACCAAAAAAAAAAAAAAAAAGCAAGGAAACAAAAAATAAAGATAAACCCCACGGAAAGCCAGCGGAAAATCCTTGGGAAATTCGCTTTATTCCTTTTGTTTTGATAATTGAGGAGGGGTTGAATTATTTATGCCGTGTTTTGTAACGCTGGGAATCTCCTTCTTCTCCCCGGCTGCTGAGAGGGGAAAATTTGGGAATTTTAGCGGGAAAAAAAGAGAAAGGAGGAGGCCAAAGGCGGCTGCTTTGATTTTCTGGGGAGAACGGAGATGTTCGAGCTCTCCTCGGGAGTTTGGAGGGAAGGGGAAGGACAGGGGATGTTCCCAGCTGGGATTCCCAGCTGGAATCGTGGATTCCCAGTTGGAATTGGGAACTTGCAGCTGGAATCGTGAATTTCCTGCTGGAATCATGAATTTCCAGGGTTGGAATTGTGAATTCCCTGCAGGAATCGTGAATTCTCAACTGGAATTACGAATTTCCAGGCTGGAATCGTGAATTCCCAGCTGGAATTGTGAATTCCCAGCTGGAATCTTGAATTCCCAACTGGAATTGTGAATTTCCTGCTGGAATTATGAATTCCAGGGTTGGAATTGTGATTTCCCAGGCTGGAACCGTGAATTCCCAAGTGGAATAATGAATTCCCAGCTGGAATCATGAATTCCAGGGTTGGAACCATGAATTTCCAGGCTGGAATTGTGAATTCCCAGCAGGAATCGTGAACTTTCAGCTGGAATTGGGAATTCCCAGATGGAACCTTGAATTCCCGGCTGGAATAATGAATTCCCAGCTGGAATTGTGAATTCCCAGCTGGAATCATGAATTTCAGGGTTGGAATTGTGAATTCTCAGGTTGGAATTGTGAATTCTCAGGTTGGAATTGTGAATTTCCAGCAGGAATCATGAATTCCAGGGTTGGAATCATGAATTCTCAGGCTGGAATCGTGAATTCCAGGGTTGGAATTGTGAATTCCCAGGTATTCATCTCGGTCCCAAACTCCAGGAGCAGCCCTGGGAACCCCCGAGCTTCCCGAAGTTTGGATGGAAGGGAGACAAAAGCCGGGAATTCAAAAGCTCCCGATTTTCGCTCTCCGGAGCTGTTCTGGCTGGGATGGGGAGGCCAAAAATTCCCTCAAAAATCCGGGAATGCGATCCCGAGGGGGATCCGCCCCCCCCGAGCTCCCCGCGGGGGCAATTCCCGGATTCTGCCGGAGCAGGGAATTCGCGAGGGTCGGGAATCCCCTGGAGGGCGGGGACGTGGCGGGGTCACCTGCGGGGGACAAAACCTGGGGACAGCACCTGGGGACAGGTACAGCCTGACAGGACCTGGGGACACAATTCCCAGTTTGTTACTGGGATCCAGCTCCCAGCATTTCCCAGTTTGTTACTGGGATCCCGCTCCCTCCATTCCCAGTTTGTTACTGGGATCCAGCTCCCACATTTCCCAGTTTGTTACTGGGATCCAGCTCCCTCCATTCCCAGTTTGTTACTGGGATCCAGCTCCCACATTTCCCAGTTTGTTACTGGGATCCAGCTCCCACATTTCCCAGTTTGTTACTGGGATCCAGCTCCCACATTTCCCAGTTTGTTACTGGGATCCAGCTCCCACATTTCCCAGTTTGTTACTGGGATCCAGCTCCCAGCATTCCCAGTTTGTTACTGGGATCCCGCTCCCTCCATTCCCAGTTTGTTACTGGGATCCCGCTCCCTCCATTCCCAGTTTCTCCCGCTCCCGGATCGCCGAACTCCCGCTGCCTCCGCACCCCGAGCCCTTCAGCAGCGCGAGCACAACACAAACACCCCCCGAGCGCTTTTGTCCCCCTCCCTCTCCTTCCCTTCCTTTTCCTCCCACCCTCTCCATCATCTGCTGGAGATGAATCTTAAAAAAAAAAAAAAAAAAAATTTGAAAAAACTGAAGAAAAACCATTCCCAAAGCCCATCATTTGTGCGAAATCCGAGTGGAGATGCAGCGGGGAGGGAGGGCTGGGAGAAAAGCAGCTGACGGCGAAGTTTCATTGTCCCCGAGCCGGGAACCGGGGCGGGCTGAGCCCGCGGAGCCCGCGGGGCCCGGAGCACCTGCAGGGGGAGGGGATTGGGAGGGTCCCGGGGTTTGGGGGGGTCAGGATGCTCCCTCAGGGGGTCAGAGCTCTGATTTGGGGGGTTGGGAGGAGAGAATCCCACAAAGGTTGGGGGGACGGGCTCGGAGCTTCGCCCTGGGGGTGTGGGGCCTGGAGCTGGGTGGGATTGTGGGATTTGATGGGATTGTGGGATTACATGGGATTGTGGGATTTGATGGGATTGTGGCATGGTTTGGGGTGCAAGGACATGGAGGAGCTTCTCATCCCAAATGTGGGATCCTCTCTTCCCAAATCTGGGATCCTCTCTTCCCAAATGTGGGATCCTCTCATCCTAAATGTGGGATCCTCTCACCCCAACCCTGTAGGATCTGCTCATCCCAAATATGGGATCCTCTCATCCCAAGGATCCTGTGGGATCCTCTCATCCCAAGGATCCTGTGGGATCCTCTCCTCCCAAGGATCCTGTGGGAGCCTTTCCTCCCAAATTTGGGATCCTCTCCTCCCGACCCCCACCCGAGCAGGACCCTCACAGCTCCACGGACGACAAACAATGACAATAAATAACAAATAACGAACAAAACAAAGAGCAAATAACAAATAACCCGAGCAGAGTCCCCAAACTCAGCCACAGCTGCTGGGAAGGAGCCCCGGAGGGAAAAACCGGGGCTGGAGGAGCCCCAGGGCCACCAAGCCGGGGCTGGAGGAGCCCCAGGGCCACCAGGGCAGGGCTGGAGGAGCCCCAGGGCCACCAAGCCGGGGTTGGAGGAGCCCCAGGGCCACCAAGCTGTCCCCAATGGGGGCTCGGTGCCCCCCTCACCCTCTCGTGCCCTTCCCGCCGGGAATTCGGGTGCTGAGCCCCCCTCAGAGGCCCGGCACCCCCAAACCAAGGGCTGCAGCCTCAGTTCCAGGTGGAGGCCGGAAATTCCCACCCCTGGGGGAACACGGTCCCAGCACTGGGGACTTTATTCCAGAATTTGGGACACGGAGTGCCACCACTGCCACCACTGAGTGCCACCCATGGAGTGCCACCACTGCCACCACTGAGTGCCACCACTGAGTGCCACCACTGCCACCACTGAGTGCCACCCATGGAGTGCCACCACTGCCACCACTGAGTGCCACCACTGAGTGTCACCACTGTCACCATGGAGTGCCACCACTGAGTGTCACCACTGTCACCACTGAATGCCACCCACGGAGTACCACCACTGCCACCACTGAGTGCCACCACTGAGTGCCACCACTGTCACCACGGAGTGCCACCAGGGGCACCTGCAGGGGTGGTGGCTCCATTCCAAGGCCTGAGCGCCCTTTCCTGCAGGAAATTCCTGCCCTGGCCCAGCCTGAGGCTGCTCCTGCTCCTCCTGTCCCTGGGATCAGAGCCTGGTGTCCCCTCCTGTCCCCTCCAGAAGGTTTCTCCTGATCCCCCTTTTCTCCAGGATCAGCATTCCCACTCCCTCGGCTGCTCCAGGAGCTCCAAACCCTTCCCTGTCCCTTGTGGAGATCCACAGGATCACTCCTGATCCCTCTCTTCTCCAGGATCCACATTCCCACTCCCTCCAAACCCTTCCCTGGCCACGCTCCAGCCCCTCCCTGTCCTGGGAGTGGCCCTGAGGTGGCACAGAGGGACAATCCCTGTCCTGCTGCAGCTCCCACACAATCCCTGATCCGGGATCAACATTCCTGAGCCGCTCCAGGAGCTCCAAACCTTCCCCTGGCCCTGGGATCAGAGCCTGGTGTCCCCTCCTGTCCCCTCCAGAAGGTCCCTCCTGATCCCCCTTTTCTCCAGGATCCACATTCCCACTCCCTCGGCTGCTCCAGGAGCTCCAAACCCTTCCCAGCCCCCTGTGGAGATCCACTGGATCACTCCTGATCCCATTCCCCCATCCCCACTCCCTCGGCTGCTCCAGACCCTTCCCAGCGCCGTTCCCTGCTCACGCTCCCCCCCCTCGCTGTCCCCTCGGCAGGGACACGCCGGGCTGGCCCTGTCCCCTCCCCGGCCACCCCCGGGCTGGCCCTGTCCCCTCCCCGGCCACCCCCGGGCCACGGGACGCTGCTGCCACGTGTCGCCGCTGTCCCCAGGGCGCGGAGGCGGCCGGGGCGGGGATCGATGGCGACAATCGATGGCGACAATCATTAAACCCTGCCCCGGTGGCTCTGTCCCTCTGTCCCCGGGCCCTGGGGACAGCAGGTGACACTCGTGTCCCCCCGGAGCCACGGGAAGGGGGGGATTTTGGGTGGGAGAGGAAGGGGAGGCAGCGGGTGGGGGCGGGGCGGGGAGGGGAAGCACGGAGGGAGGGGACAAGGCCAGGGGACAGAGGTGCCACCCTCACCTGTGCAGCCGGGAGGGGTTCATGGCCCGGGCTCAGCCCCAGCCCAGCGGGGGCGTGCCTCGATCCCCCTTTTCCTGAAGGGAAAACCACATTTTGGGGTGAAATCCACATTTTTTGGGGTGAAATCCACATTTTTTTGGGGTGAAATCCACATTTTTTGGGGGTGAAATCCACATTTTTTGGGGGGTGAAATCCACATTTTTGGGGGGGTGAAATCCACATTTTGGGCTGAAATCCACATTTTTTGGGGGGTGAAATCCACATTTTGGGCTGAAATCCACATTTTTGGGGTGAAATCCACATTTTGGGCTGAAATCCGTGCTTTTGCCGAGTGGGGAACCAGAGCTGAGCCTGGCAGCGCCACCCCCACCCCAGCAGAACCCCCAGACTTCCCCCAGGCCATTCCATAAACCCCAAAAATTCCCAAAAAACCCCCTCACCCTGAGCCGGGGAGGGGACAAAGCTCCTCCCGCACGAAGCCACCGAGCTGTGACCGCCCTGCCGCGGCCGGGGGGGGGTCCCGGTGGGGAGGGGGCTCCTGCCGGGGGCACCGAGCCCTTCCCGGGAGATAATTAACGCCTTGGAAATGAATTCTTCATTAAGAGCCGCCGCTGGGGGCTGGAGCAGCCCTGAAGCCCGGATGGGTTTGGGGGGGCCGGGGGGGCGCCTCGAGGAGCTGCCCCCTCCCCTTTTTCCCAGGCTCGGAGCACCCAGAGGTGCTGGGGAGCACCAGGATGCGGGGCTGGGCACCCCAGGGCGGCACTTTGGGGGGTCCCTGGCAGCTCGGAGCCCCCCCTGGGCTGGGGAGCCCCCTCCCCTCAGCGCGGGTGACCCTGCTGTCACCCCGGGGAGGGGGCGCAGCCCCCCCGGCTGCCCCCGGCCGCATCCCCGGCTCCGGGCTCAACTTCCCGGGGAGTTGGGAACCGGGGGGCGGGGGGGGGCCCGGGGGGGGCACCCGCGGAGAGAACAAAGAGCCGGGAGAGGCCGCGGGGCCAGCGCGGAGCTGCCCGCGGCCGCGCAGACAAAGGGACCCGTGTCGCTGTCACCTCGGCGGGGACATCGCGGGGCCGGGGGGGGTCAGACCCTGCCGAGGCTCCGGCAGCGCGGGGCTGGAGACCTCCGGAGTTATTTTAAGTTTGCCTCCCCTCCGCCTCCCCCCACGCCCCAGCCTGGGATGCGCCAGATTTTTTTTTTTAAATTTATTTAATTTTCTAAATTTTTTTTTAATTTTTAATTTTCTGATTTTTTTTAATTTTTAATTTTCTAATTTTTTAAAATTTCTAATTTTCGAAATTTTTTAAATTTTAATTTTCTATTTTTTTAAAATTTTAATTTTCTAATTTTTAAATTTTTTAAATTTTTAAATTTTTTTTATTTAATTTTTTTAAAAAAATTAATTTTTTAAATGTAATTTTTTTTTTTTAATTTAATACTTTTTTTTCGTGCAGCGAGGATGCTGAAAACGTCCCCCTGGGGGCCACCCGGTGGCTCGTGCTGGCCTTTGTGTCTCGGCAGAGAATGAGGAGGAGAGGATTAAAAAAAAAAAATAAAATAAATAAAATAAAATAAAAAGGGAACGCAGCAGGTAGCGGAGAGCCCGCGGCGCTCCCGGCCACAAATCCCCAGCCCGGCCGCCCCCAACGCGGCTCGGAGGGGGAAACACCCCGAGTTTGGATCCTGGAGCACAAAAAAAACCCACCCGGAGCCCCCCCGGAGCCCGCGGCGCTCCCCATCCCCGTCCGCAATGGGGCAACAAAAAACGCCCCCAAAAAAACCCCAGAATAAACACCGACACCCCCAAAAAACATCGACACCTCAAAAAAAGACCCCCAAAAAACACCGACAGCCCCAAAAAATCGACACCTCAAAAAAAGACCCCCAAAACCACCGACACCTCAAAAAACACCGACACCTCAGAAAACACCCCCATAAAACACCGATACCCCAAAAAAACATCGACACCCCCAAAAAAAACCCCCAGAAAAAACACCGACAGCCCAAAAAAACATCGACACCCCCAAAAAAGACCCCCCCAAACCACCGACACCTCAAAAAACACCCCCCCAAAAAATCCCCCCAAAAAAAAACCCCCATAAAACACCGACACCCCATAAAACCCCGACACCCCGAAAAACCCCGACCCCCCCAAAAAACCCCGACCCCCCGAGCGCTGCTGTCCCCGCGGGGGGGCTCGGGGGGGTCGCAGCATCGCCCCCCGCCCCTCCCAGCGCCACCGCCCCGCCCGGGCGGCCACCGAAACTCCGGCACCACCGAGCAGCTTTTGGGGTGTTTATTTTTTTTTTAACCCCCCCCCCCCCACCAC
>VZUI01023159.1:0-72689 GCA_013401135.1 Cettia cetti
GCGGCGCTGGGCCCGGCCCGGGACGGGGCGCTGCCCCCGCGGGTACGTTCGGGCGGGCGGCGGGGCCCGGGCCGGGGCTCGCCCTGTGTGGGGCAGTGGGTCGGTCCCGCGGGGCCCGGCGGCGGGGGCTCGGGGCGGTGTCTGTGGGCGAGGAGCCGGCGCGGGGGTCCCGGTGTGGGTGCTGGCGCGGTCCTGGAGGGGCTGGCGGGGTGTGCTGAGGGCGGTGGGGGCCGGCGGTGCCGGGCATACGCGGGAGGCGATGCTCGCCCCGTACGCCTTGAAGCACCGGCGCTCCGTGTTGTCCCGGGCCGGGGCTGTGAGCTGTCCCCGCAGAGTTGTCCCCAGAGGTAAGGCGTAGCAGGTTCTGAGCACGGCGTGTTCCCAGCCCGGGCTGGCCCGGAGGTGTTGGCTGTTGAGAGCTGGAGGTTAACTCCGGTGAGGGGTCCTCAGGCTGTTCTTCTTCTGTGACCTCTTGCTCCAGTACCCTGGGTAGCTGGACCTTCCATTATCTTCACTGCAGCTGTGAATGAATACGTGGTCTTGAAAGCAGGATTTAATTTTTTTTTCCCCCCGATGTATTTCTTCATGAAAAAGAAAGGGAACAGCTTTGGCTACCAGACTCCTTGGTTCACGGGCAGATGAATTCCAGATTAAGTTGAGCATGAACTTGTGAAACTGAGTTTAAATAACGAGTGGAATGATTTGTGAAGAAGGTGTTCCTGCCGGAGTAATTCTCTCTGCAGGTCATCAGACTGCGTTGGTCTCAAGTAATGTAAATATTTTTAAGTCTGGGAGTAATTTTATTGCCTCTGTTTTTCCTGCTGAAGAGGAAACCCTGGGAGGTGTGCTGTTCTATGCTCTCCTCTTTGCAGAAATGCAGGCTAGGGAAGGATTCCGGAGGCAGGTAGTCCCCCAAGCTGTTTGCTGCTGAAGTGCTGCCTGCAAGGCAGGGCACGGTTTTTTTTGGTGGTGGTCTCATGGCTTTAGCTTACATGATGTGATGCCTGATTCAGGAAATAACTCTTCCAAAACTTTACTTAACCATTTCTTTAAGTCACCTTCTCTCTTGATTATTTCTTGTCAATCTCTCAAGCTTGGCAGGTCTGCTCTCAGGTTGTGTAGGAGGAGGTTATTTTAGTGAGAACTTTGAGGAGATTGTCAGTATTGTTAGACTTTGTTATGTAAAATTATGTGTTTAATGTGTGCTGCATTCTGAGAAACTGAAGCATGAGACAGTGGTGGGTTGTTTGGGTTTTTTCCCAGAATTTATATATCTGGAAAGGGTAACACTGTGTATCAGTTGCAACTGATTTATATTTGCCTGAAAATGAAAGAGAAAAGTCGAAGTTCCCTGGTGGTACCTGGCTGGTTTCCATTACCTATACCTTTGCAACCACTGTCGTGTCTTATTATTTTGTACTTGTAATTTGCACAGAGGTGCAATGTTAAAGGTAGCTGTGGGCAAAGCTCCTCAAATTACAGCTGAGTGAATTGTGAATGCCAAACACTGCAGAGATTTTCTGCTAAAGCATCTATTTCATTTCCTTCAGCTGCAGCCTGTGGAGCAGGTGACGAATAATGTGGCTCAGGCAGTTCAGAAAGCTCTGTGGCGGAGCCCTGCTGGCTGACACTCATTGCTGGTAGCCCTGGAGGTATAAATATGATGCCGCATGGTGGAATTTGTTTTCCCTTTTCTTTGATGGGTGGGGTGAGTGTTGGCTGGTGGTTTTTTGTTTTTAGTAAGGACCATTCTCCGTAGAGAACTTCTCTGTCCTTGAATTACACAGAAAACCTGACTTGCAGTAACTCTTATCTTGGCAGGACAGAGTCCTGGTGCAGGACAGAGTTTGCTTTGCCTTCATTGTGTAAATGTTTTCCAGTACTGATTTGACTTAAACGACTCCATATTCTTCTTCCCCATAAGACCAGGCTTTCTCCTGTTACACTGAACTTTTCTGAAGGTTCAATTAGAGCTTAGATCCTGTGCTCCAATTCTGTCAGAAACGGGACAGCAAAGTAGAACTGTGGGAGGAGGGGAATTTTCTCATCCATAATTAACATAGTTGAGTGCTGTCATAAAGAACTGTTTTCATGTGTGTTATGGGACAAGATTTTTCCAGCAGAATTCACTGTTGTATTTCCTACTGCTTGTGTCCCTGGGTCTGGTTTGTGGAATTTCTGAGCTGGGACTGCCAGGGCAATTATGACTAAGCAGGTGCTTTGCTTCGACCATATGCAACATTCCCTAATGTCACTTAATTTGGAAAATCAGGGCCTGAGCACCAGAAATGGGTGTATTCTCTTTGCAGGGTAAAATGAGGATAATAATGAAAAATATTATCATTGTTAGTAATTAACAACGTTAATAATTAATCAGTGTTTGATTAGCATGCAAATATTCTTTTGATGGAGAAACGACTAATTCTGACTGCAGAATAGTGTATGGGTAGGATGCAGGAGACAATACCTGAAGTCATACATGTAAAACACAGGTTAGTTAAAAATGACTTCGTTTTAATGAATATGCAGCTTCACAAATGTGAACATGGCTGTCCACTTAAAGTGAGGGAATCTTTGCATTCATCTGGTTTTCTGTTTGCTTGGGTTTTTTTCCTATGTGTATTGCTCTTCTTTTTAATCTGCTTCTATTCAAATACACACGGAAAAGAGAGAAATTAATGGAAGTTCTCTTTGCTTCATTGTTGTTTTGTAAATCTCCCTGGATTATTAAAGACACAGGAGAAATGATTTCCTCAATTTGACCGGGACGTCAGGATGAAACACCTTTAGTTTTCCTTGATAGAGGATGAGGGAAGAAAAGTCACGCTCCCTTAAATTGTGCATTGCTTTGAGCACACTTCTCTGTGCCTCTGGGGTGGCTTATCGAAGGCACAGGCACAAAAATCTGTAGCAGTGCCAGGCTTGTTGAATGCCAGGACATGCTGCACCTTTTGGTGTAATTCGTTGCATTTCGACAGCTGCTGCTGTTCCCAGTGCGAGATGGAGGCTGGCAGGAATGGGCTTGTGGAAGCTATGGCTGGTGGGAATGACAGCTCTTGGCTCCTGGGACTGTGCCTCAGAGGAGAGGGTGAGAATGCAGCACAGAGTCAGAGTTTCTCTGTGTCACTGTGCTTGTTGCTGACCCGTGGAATAGCTGTAGTATTCCAGCTGGGTCCAGATATAGGCTGGGAATTGAGGCTGCCCTGGAGAAATGGGCTGTCACCTTAGACAAAGAGAATTTTACCCGAAATTTTGAATGCCTGAGGGCTTAAGTGTCTCCAATGTGATACATGTAAGACCTGAAGAAGTTAGATATGTCAGCAAGGAGAAATGCATGAGCTCTGAATAGATGGGCAATAAATGAAAGCAATTTTTTTCTTTTAGTTGTTACTAAATTAAAGGTGTATTTATTCTGCAGACCATTAGCAGATAGCTGCTGTGCTACAGGAGAAATTTAACTTCCAAGTAAGTTTCCAAAAATGGTTTCAGGGAATCTGTAAATTGTGACCTCAGTGTCAGCAGAAGTTAATGACCAAGGGAATGCTGTCTTGGACGCAAATCTTCCTTTGTTATTTTAACACTTAAAATCACTTTAATTTGTGTAAAGTGAATGGATACTCTTAATACTGAATTAACATTCCAGGGACAATAAATTTATCTTGCTAATATGAAATTATCTCTTTCCATATACGGTTATAAACAGCCAGGAGACACATTACTTAATCAAGCAGGCTTTCTGACCTCTGCCCTAAGCCTTGCTAATTATGTGCTTTTGAAGCTTGTTCACCTCCTGTGTTTTACTGTTTGGTCACCTTATTTTCTGTCAGTGTGTCAGAGCTAATTTTTCTTTTTCTTGTGCCCTGCTCAACTTCAGTATGTTTGTGAATGTATTTGGGTCCTGTTAAGTGAGCAAGATTGGTGGTTCTACACAGGCACGAGGCTGGAACAATAATTAGTTGGCAAAGTATTTGTGTAATGAGTTGGCGTTACGTGGAAAAATCGTGTGAGCTTTTACTCTCTTGCTGTCTCATCTGTCTAACTGGAAACCAGTCTCATGGGGCACAAATTCCTGTCTGGTCAGTTTTAGTTCCAGGACTGTGCAAACGGAAAGTTGAAGAAAGGTATTTCAGAAAAGCTGAAAAGGGTGACATCTTTCCTGGTACTGTTAACTCTTCTCCTTCCCAGCTGACACCCTCAGTGACAAGCTTTGCACGGCCTGTGCACTGGGGCTCCCCAGCAGTTTCTGGTGTGCTGTCGTTCAGGGACTCTGTGCTGGTGTTTGTGAAGGGGATAGAGGCACTGGAGTGTTAGATAACCCTGTCACTTAACCTGGAGGAGTTACACTCAATAAAACTGCATTCACTAACTGCAAGTCAGTATTTTAAAACAATAGATTATGGTCTACTGCCAGGCTTATTTTTAAAAATCAGTGCAGACTATTACTATTGATACTAGTCCAGATCTTTTTGAGTGGTGGGCTTGCCTTACATTGCTGCTGTAAATGTGGAGAGGTTGTATTTAAGTTAGTGTTGGGGGATTATTTTTCTTTAGGGTAAATCTACCAGAATTTTCTACCAAGATTTCTCTGTAAAGACTGAGTTCCCTGAAAGCACAGTGACTGCAGAGCAGTGTTAATGGTCCTGCCAGGGACAGTGAGGCTCAAGGTCATGTCTGCTTGGAAGTCTGCCTTGCTAAGTGTTCCCATTGCAGTGACCTCCATGGGTCACAGCAGGAATGTTGAAGTCCAAGTACAGCTGGTAAAGTTCGATGGTCTGGAGCTCTTCAACAAGAAGGCATGAGAGACAAACAAGCAAATATTCTTCTGTGTCTAGATTTTCAGAGAGAGATCAACAAAGGACTTTGTTAATGCCCCTTGAAGGAAATGAGCTGCCATGGAGCAGCAGCATACCTTTCTCAGTAATTAACACCTGGTTAAAGCATAGGAAGGACTGTCAGCTTTTCTAGGGAAGAGGGATTGCTCTTCACTCCCAGGGGGATCTGCATTAAGGCTTGTGTTGTGATCCAAGTTATAAATGACCTGGAAGAGAGGCTGAGTAATGAAGTGGCAGTATATGCTGAAAATCACAGCAATGGGGTAGCAGAAACAAAAGCTGGTTGCAGTTGCAGAAGGTTCTCACAGTACTAGGTTGTAGGTACTTGATACCAGCAGATGTAAACTAATGTGCACAAGGGATAAACAGCTCCCTGTGCCTGTGCAGTGATGAGCTCATGGGAATCTGTGCCATTCAAGAAAGAGATCTTTTGAGTAATGCAGATAAGGCTCTGTGAAACTCGCTCAGCAGCGGTCAAAAACAACAAAAAAAGGCAAACAGAAATGACATCTCTAGGAAAAGAAGAGGGAACAAACCAACATGCCATGGTGCAAATCCATTATGGGTTTGTGTAATGAATAACATACCCTCCCAAAGTTAGGGACAGACATTCTCCCCTCCCCAAAGAGTTGTAGTTAATATTACGGAAAAGTACATGACTGAAGAGCTTTTGTAAAAAGAGTAACCAAGTAAACTGGAACTTAGCCTGGAAAAAACATGTTTGGAAGTAGGAAGGATTATGATAGAAATCTGCAGCCAGGGGAATATCCTTGTTTATTTTGCCACCCCAGCATAGCAAGAATTAAAGGGTGTCAAGCAGTGGCCATGTAAGAGGTGGCGAGTTGGCAGAGGAGGTATAAAAACATGGCCCCTTGACTCCCCAGAACTTTTCTGGGTTCATGGCATCCTTTGATGAGACTTTTCCCAGGTTTGCTGCATGTGTGTGCTTGTCTTACCCTGCTTCTTGTGGCACTGACCACCTAGTTCTTGTGCTGAGAAGTAGATGAGCAGTCAGACCCTATCTGCCCTTTCCATGCCGTTCATGACCTTGGAGATTATCATATTTCTGTGAAGTCACCTCTCTTACGACCTGAAGTGCCGGGTCCTGCTCCATCATTCCTCACAAAATAGCTGTTCAAGACCTCTGGATCCCTATTGCTGCCCATCTTTGAACCTTTTTTCTGAGGCTACATGAAAATATTGGTCTCTAAAAGAGAACACCTTCCTCTTTCATAAAGTGTTCTCTCGGTGTATCTCTGAGTGTTTTAGAAAGGACAATAGTATCTTTATTTCCTCTTGGAAGACAAGTAGGAGGAAGGACAGAGTGAGTTAACCCAGGTGGTTATGAGAGCAGACACTTGAGAATGCATTATTTGAAAGCAGTGAGGCTGGAAAGGGGAAAACACTATATAGGGATAATAGGGATTTTTGAAAGGCAGCTCAAAAATTAATTTCTGCCTGTGGTTCTCATCTTTCCTGAATACTCTGCCCATTTTGTTTTGAAGTGTGTAGTTGAACCAGAAAAGCTTATGAGAGTGTTAGAGAGGTGCAAAGTGGCTTCTGCACAAGGAGAACTGTGTAAGCTAAGAGAAGGCTAAGAGAAGAGGGATGACATGGAGTTCTGTAAATTTGGGAATGCTGTGGACAGTGTGCATGGAGTTGCAGTGTTTGTGCAGTGTCTCAGTACAAGATGACAGGATTGAAAGGAGTGGTGGATGGTAGAATGTCTTGTCAAAAGATGCTCAGGATACAAAAAATTTCTGTTGAATCCAGGAGTGCTCAAACACATAGGAGAGAAATCCTCCAAAGGTTAGTAAGTACACACAAACCACATCCAGCTTCCCAGTTCTCATGAACTGGGAACAGTTGGAGGCCAGGAGAATACTCCTAGGAAATACTGTGTGTCTTTCTAATACTGCTCCTTGAGCATTGGCAGTTAACCACTCTTGGAGACAGAAACTTTTCCCCGTGTTCTTTTGTAATCCTGAAGGATGGGATTCATCAAATGTAACTCATCTCAAAACTAGAGTGTTAAACTCATTGGGTGATCTTTCTTTCTGAGGTGCCTCCCTATCTGCATTGCCTACAGACAGCACTGAATACTTCATGGCTGTGTAGGTGAGATAAGTCCCACGTCTGCCATGGTTTTGTAAGAACAATAGCAAGTTACAGACAGGACTCAGACAAAGATTTATAGCAATGACTCTGAAGACATCTCTCAGACTCTCTGGCACTCCTGGAAAATGCTAAGAGGGCATTTGATTATACTGTGTTAGTACTTGTAGGTGAGGAAATTTGTCTTCCTGAAAGCTCTTTTTATTTAGCATAAGTGGGATAGTCATTTGTGGAACGTGATGTTGAACATACTTCAATGGGAAATGATGACCCTTTTTCTAGAAAGTGTGTAATTAAATATTGAAGCACTTGAGAATATGAGGAAGTGTCCTCTGGTTCAAATAGAAGTGCTTACTTTGAGCAGGTCAGATCCTCTAACCGGGTTATGAGGCAAGTTGGGATTTGTAGCCATCACAGTTTGTTACAGTCTCTAAAACATGAAATAGCTTGGGGCTAAAACCTTTTAGAAATAAAGATTCTAAAGGTTCTGGATGCTGTGCCAGTGTCAGTGGTATAAGCCCCTGTAATCCCTGGACTGTTCAGGTGCAATTGTGAGTGGTTTCTTCTACTGCCCCTGAAATGTGTGAAATTGCTGTTGCTCCTGAGGACTGAAAAGCTGCACTTCCCACCTGAGTCCTACATACAAAATAGTTCTGTTGCCATTAAGCACATCAAAATACTATAAACTGTAGATATATGAGAAATACAGGACAAAGTAACAACTCAGGTTTTTTTCTTCTGAACCTCTTCAGTATAGGAAGAAAAGTTACTCTTTTTAGTCTCCTGTTCCTTTTTGAGAAGTAATAAGTTGTGCAAGTGATGGCTAGTTGTTAATCAGTTCTTTTGTGATGGGATCAAAAATAATTTATTAAATGTCAGTTGTAAAATTTCCACTTAATTCAGCAGAACTGGATTTGTTACAAAAATTTATTTGAAAGAAATCATTACTTTGTTGTATGCCTGCTTTTTTCTTCTATAATCCATATGTCTTCCTCCCAAATCTTCTTTGCTCAGTAAATTCTAAACAAAAGCCAGTCATTTCTAAATAAGAAGATGCAGTTAAATGCAGATTTTTGGTACCACAAGTCCTTCTATGGGAGTAAGACCTGACATGTGATTACACAGGCATGGTGATACAGCTGAAGCTGTACTGGTGACTGTCCAAATGACAAATGTGTTGTTCTGTCTTTGTGCTCTTTGGCAAGAGTACCAAACTGCAGGGCTGGTCCTACCACACCTTCCACTAGAAACAAGCAGTTCCACAGCGATGCTCAGGCCGTGTGCTGGTGCAGGAAGGCTGGCTTACTCAATAGTGTGTTATGGTGGTTTCTAACTCCTGCTGCTGGTGCTGCAGATAAGGGTTCAAGAAGGCTTCTGGTGAGTTAGAGACTTTCAGAGCTATTGGAGCCCTGTCCTGTAGCTTTCTAGACTTCAGTTTGCAAGTGCTGGCTGACTGTCCCAATCTGAACAGATTGTCATTGTTCACTTATTTAACTTCTGCATAATCTTTGCATGAATAGAATTTCTTGTGTGTCTTGTGGAATAACCTTTTATATAATTAGTATCTGCAATAATTTTTTCCTTTGGAAAGTAATTCATGTCATCTTGCAGAGATAGGACAGACATAAAGCATTATTCTGCAGTGACACAAGAAGCACTATTCATTCACAGTTTGTGTTGTGAAGCCAGTCCTGTATCCCTGGGGCTGGGTTGGTTTCGTGACAGCAGTCCTAATTACAGAATCTTTTTGCAGTATTTCTGAATTGGGCACTGCTCTAGAGTCAAACTGGAATGAAGTTGCAGCCTGGAAAGAGCCAAGTAGGAAAGTTTTGTGATGCATTTGATCTTTTCATTCTACGCATAAATAGGAGGTTTTAGTCACCCACCAAGAGTCACAGCTGAAGCTCAGCTTGAGGCAGCATTCCCAGATCTGAAAACAGGGATACTCCTCTCTTAGGTTTTGTCCTGACTAGGTTTGCATGCTGTGTCATGTTCAACAGATCACACTCAAATAAAGCTGCAAGCTGAGCATGTCCTACCTTGGGCAAGGCAGTGGGAAAGGAGAGAAATTTCTACTCTCCATCTGTAAGGATTTGTGCTGCTGCAGCCCTTGAATAACCTGAGCATGTTTCTGCAGACCGTGATAATAAAACAATTAGTAAATAATTACAGAGAAGACATTAGTTAGTGTGGTAGGAAAGAGGATATTAGGGTTTTGTATTGATTGTTTAATTACTTCCTCCTCTGACACAGCAGTAAAAGGTGCTGACAGCAGAGGCAGAAGGCAGCAATTCTGTATTGGCCTGGGCAAATTTGTGTTTACTTTGTAGTTGGTTTGTGATAGTACCAGAGGCAAACTGGAAAGGGATTAGAGAATGCAGCAATCATTGCACAAACACCTAAAATTGTTATTGGCCATAGCTGACAATACAAGGTTGAACAGAAAAAAAAAAAAAGAGTTCATATACGTTGGGAATCTAGGAGACCTTTTCCTTGAAGGAATAACCTTACAGATGCAAAGACTTCATTGCTTGAAGGTGGCTTAATTAGAGAAACTGGCTTAGTCAGTGATGTGGCAGGAGGAAACTACCCTTGGAGTGACAGAGGAAAAGGAGACAGTGAGTAATACATTATTACTGCAATTAAGAAATAACTTAATCAAGGTGTAATTATTGCCCAAATTAGGTATAAAACCAAACTGTTCTTTGCTGCTAAAAGGAAGACCAGTCTCTCCTTGCTGTGGATGACACAGAGGGAGGAAGGAGCCTTCAAGAAGCTCTATGCTTTTTGAGAAGCAATATTAGTTCTTCATTGAATTAGCTGTCCTGAAGGCCTTTCCTGTCTCTAAATATTATATAGTGGTGATTTCAGGAAATGCCAGAAGGCTTGTTTGAAGTTGATGGAGCTCAGGAAGGGAAAAGCAGCAGACCTGATGTGTTGAAGGGAGTCCATGGACCAGTGGACTTTTTGGAGGCCTAGCATGAGTTTCCTGACAAAGCCCATGAAGGCATTGGGGAGCCAGTAGCACTTTTTAAACTGTGGCTCTGATTCAGCAGAGGGTTTAGCACATGTGACAGTGAAGCCTGAGAGTGAGTGGAGGGTGTGAAGTGTGTTCCTGGGTTTGTGGGTGATGGTGTGAGCACCTCAGGGTGTGAAAAGGGTTCTGTGCACGCCCTTTTTCCACGGGCAGCTTGACTCACTGCCGTGGCTGGGGCACACCTGGTACCTGTGCTTGTCCCTGGGCAAGGGGAACACCTTGTCCCACAGCTCATCCCTGGGGAAGGGGCACAGCTGGCAGCACTGCTGTTCCCTGGGGAAGGGGCACACCTCATACCTCTGCTCGTCCCTCGGGAGGGCCCTCCCACGCCGGAGGGGCTTTGGGGCAGTGCCAGTGGGTGTGGAGGGGAGCAGGCCAGGACAGGAGGAGCTGCTTGGCCTGCAGCTGGGATGGGCAGGTGGCAGCCTGTTACGCAGCCCAGCATGGCAGTTAGCTTTTCATCCTGAATGCAATCTTTTCAATGCCTTATATAATCCAAAGAGCAAAGTGGGAAGGGTTCTCTACCTGTGCCACTCCACATAACTGCAATGAGCAGACATGGCACGTCACAAATTCTATTGAATACTCTTGAATCAGTGCTTCTCATTTTTAAATTAAGGCTTTAAAATATGTAAAATGTGAACGTTTAGACTTGTGCTCTCCCCATCTGGTAATTACAACACCACCAAACCCTTAGGGCGCTTGCCTTGTGTGTGCTGTGTTTGTCCAGGCTTTGAGCTAAGTTGGTGAGATGCAGCTGTGGAGAGGGCAGTGCTTTCATCAGGTGCAGGCTTGGCCTTTCGTGGTGCTGGATATTTGCCTTTGAAGAAACAAAAATAAACCTGTGTTGTGGAGTAACTTAGCTGTGTGATATAATAATGTGTTATGAAATAGATTTCTGTTTGTACAGGAATAGAGGGTGCTCAGAATTTCACTGGGGTGTTTTAATTTGATTGTTCATGTATTAAAGAAAGATGAGGCTATGTCTAAAATTCAAGACCCTTAAATCTTTGTTCATGTATTAAAGAAAGATGAGGCTATGTCTAAAATTCAAGACCCTTAAATCTGAGATTTGCTTTTTTTCATAACAAAGTTAAACAGCTTTTGAGTTTTTCCTGGTGCAGTTCTGACCATGATGATAGGAATGCAGCTGGAAATGACTGTGCTAAGTGTAAAACACTCAATTCCTAGTTTTCATAGGCTTAACCTTTATACAAATGTTACTATCCTCAATGTCTACAGCAGTGGACTTACTGTATTAAATATGCTGCTATTTATGGGTTGTAAAAGAAACAGTTATTCCTCTTTAAAATATATTGCTGTGGTCCCAGAGACCTTGGAGAAAGGCTAATGGAAGCCAGTGTGGCCTTTACTAAAGACTGTGCATTCTTAGAGGCATTCAGCTACTTTGCTGCAGGCTTTTTACAGCTTTTTGTAATCCATAGAGCTTGGAAATCCTGAAAGTGCTTTTCTCTACTGCCCTTTGCCTTATCTTTAGAGCCTTGGAAAATGAAAGGCAGAAATTCACAACAGGATCAAAATGTTTTGCTCTATTAGAATTAAAGGTAATGTTTTGCTCACAGGGGAGGAAAAAAGCAAGTTTGAAAAAAAATTAATGAGTGGCTAAAATAGAGCTGTTAAAATGGCAGCAGACAGACAGCCTGTGTATAAATATAGGCCAGCTCCTCAGCACTGCTCTTATATGGTAGATCTGAGGGAAAGAAGACTATCAGCCTACTCTGTTCTGTGCAGTCCTGTGTGCTGGTTGTTCTCTCTGGTGCCTGATGTTTGGTAGTAGACAAGGCTGTGTAATACATGGCAATCATAATGACTGTCATTTTTATTTCTATTGCAGGGACCTGTGTCAGCACTGTGAGAGAGGAATATCCCAAGCACACTGTGGATTTTTTGTCTCTACTTGCTACTGGATTTTCTACCTTTTATTGACCCACCCAAAAAGAAAAAAAAAAGGGTCAAACAGAAATTGGCTTGTCACTTCTGCCTAAGAACTTTTTATGGATTTTATGGCCTCTGCTGGAGTATCTACCTGGACTATTGGGAATGGAGCAGCTTGTGCTGCACCTCTGCTGAGCAAGGCTTTCTGCATGGGATATGAGCATCGAGGTGCCTTAAGTTAAACCGTATGCAAGTTGCACTAGTTGTTGTAATGTACTGCTGAAACCACTCCAGACTTCTCCAGGGCTTTCCAAGGCAGTAGCTCCTCACACAGTTTGGATGTTTCCAATTGACATTTGAATGTTATCATCCAATCTGGCGTGGCTGTGAAGAGTGAGCTTTGCAGCCTCACTGCCCGGCGTGGTCTGTGCTATGGCAGCGACCTACAGGCTGATGGTGACTTCAGTGAACTGCTACAGCAGCGTGCTGGTGGAGCAGCACTCCCAGCACACCGTGCACCACTGCACTGGCTCCTGCCAGCTCCTCAAACAGGGCCTCGCCTGCATTGTTGCACACCACAGTGTCTGTGCAGAGCTCAGTGTCCAAGATGCCAACCCGGACCAGAAAATTCCTGTTCCTGAAAATGGTCTTGCCTTGGCTGGAAATGAGGACTATCACCAAATCCTCCCAAATAGTGCAAGAATCAAGAAGGGCTCTTCAGTGCAAGCCTCCAGCAGTTTAAAAGACATTACTGGTGAGGCAATAAACCTTGCCAGTGGTAAAATAAAGGAATTCTCCTTTGAAAAGCTCAAAAACTCTTCCAGTCATGTGGCCTACAGAAAGGGAAGGAAAGTTCGGTCCGAATCTTTCAGCAGACGATCCTTTGATTTTGATTTGGTTTATGGGCACTTTAACAATGATGAGAACTGCCCTCCGTGTGGCTCTTTGCAGAGTCCCTCACCTGTGGAGAAATGGCAGGAGAACAATGATGCTCCAGAAGTCACCATGAATCCTGTGGTTCCCTTCTGCCCTCGTTCCTTTCCTGAAGAAAACTTCATTACCCAGATTTTAGAAAAGCACAAGCTAGATGGTTCTTCTGGTGGGGATATTAAGGTGTGCCTGGACATCTTGCTCAAGTGCTCAGAGGATCTGAAAAAGTGCACGGACATAATCAAGCACTGCATCAAGAAGAAGTCTGCAGACGTCGTTGGTGGAGGGAACAGCAATGACCCCCTGGCTAATTCAGAGATGATATACATGAATCTGATGACGAGATTTTCTTCCTACCTGAAAAAGCTGCCCTTTGAGCTGAAGACAGCGGGGCAGAGAGAAGCAAGAGACTGGGCAGAGCTCTTGAACTGTTTCCATGGCTTGCAGCAAACTCCCTTTCCCCTGGTATTTGGTGATGAGCAGCCACCCAGGTATGAAGATATCATTCAGCTGCCATCCTCAAGTGCAGTTCCTCTCGTTCTCCCAGGTCAGGGTGAGGTGACAAGCACCTCCCAGTCCATCCAGACAGGTACTGTGAGCTTCACTTCCAGCTCCCTGCCCAGTGTCCCTCCAGAGAGCAGCAGGACAGCTGTGAAAGATGCTCTACCTCAGGCAGCAGCCCCGAGCCCCTGCACGCCTGCCACTGAGGCGCTGTACATTGAGGAGGAGTCTGATGGGGACAGAGCAGCAGGGGCAGAGGAGAAGGCAGAGCACAAGGGGGGCTGGCAGAGCCTGGAGCACAGCTACCAGCGAGCTGCTGGTTCAGACCTTGCTGCTGATGCTAAAGCAGAGTGGGCCAGGGCTGGAGATGCTCCTGAGAAAAGTGCTCCTTTAAAACCAGTGTCGGATCCTGTGTTGTGCGGTGCCCAAGCTGCTGTCCCCAGAGGAGCCCAGGCATGCAGTAGGGTGGACAAGGAGGAGATAGACAAACTGCTGCTGGACTTGGAGTGCTTTTCACAGAGAATGGAGAGCACTCTGAGGGAACCCTCTTGGAAGGAGGGTGAACCTGCCCCACCGCAGGTGTCTGGCAGGCATGGTAGGCAGGCTCCACCTCTGGCTCTTGAACCCAAAAGTAAACCTGCTGATCCCCCTTCTTCTTTGTCAAAAATCATGGAAACCAATGGTCATAAAATGGAAGAGGATGACAAAGCCCTTTTACTGCGTATCCTAGGGAGCATTGAGGATTTTGCCCAGGAGCTGGTGGAATTCCAGACAGGCAAGGGAAGTTTGTCCAAGGAGAGGGAAGTGATGCAAATTCTCCAGGAAACTTTAGCAACTCCTTCACAGTCCCTGCTTGCAGGGCAAAAAAGCCATATTGGGGCTGCCCCTAGAGACTCTGTTCCAGCTTCAATTCAGCAGGCTCCAGAAGTAATAAAGGTAAGAGAACCAAACTTTTGATGGGATAGTGAGTAAAACAAACATGGGAAAATGTGGGAGGAGTGGGGAGAATTACATCTGAGTGATGCATTGTGCTTTGAATGCTGCAGTGTGGAATAATGTGTTCAGCCTGGCAGAAATGTAGCCTGTATTTAAATATAAACAAAAAAAGGAAACTGAAACCCGTGAGAAAATAAAATAGGTCCTGACATGGAGTTTCACCTTTGAGCTTGACCCTTCCTGCTGCTGCTCCTGTAGACTGTTTGCTTGTGGTTTAAATGCATCCCTTATAATAGGCTATAGTAATAATTACTTTAATAAGCATAAATAATTACTTTATTTCTGGGACCAAGTATTGGACTGCCTCTCAGCAGTTCAGTGAGAACAGATTCACCTCTCCCTTTCCCATCTCTGAGCAGCCTTCTTGTCCTCCTCATCACTGGTTCCTAAAGAGACCAATCCTCCGTGGGACAAAGGACAGAATCTCAGAAGTTTTGGTTTTGCTTTCCCTGTCCCAGTGCATGGAATCATGTGGAGTCTGCATTGCTTGTATCTCAGATGAGGAGTAGGTTTTCCCAGGAAAAAGGGTCTTGATGGAAGCCTGCTTTAGAGGGAAGCCAGGGCTGTCTGTCAAGCACTCAATGCTTTTTGTTTGGAGAGGGCTGCCAAATTTCAAGAAAACTTGTTGCCATACTTCCAAGTAGCCAGTAACTGTAGAGAGGACTTCAGTTTCCAAAATTCCCCTTCCACACAGGCGCTGATAAAGTGCCCAGGCTGTAACTGAACTTTCACAGCTTCTTCCAGTTGGAGCTTAATATGCATGTTTTCAAAACTGGCCAATTGTGCCCAAAATTTGATGCAGTTCTGAAAAAGGGTGCGTGGGTTGTGTCTTACCCTGCATGATGGTGCTGAGAGCCTTTTAGGCCAGGCTCTCCAAGAGTTTCTATTGCTGCTCTGGGCAACTTTGCTTACAGAAAATGGTATTCTGATATTTCCTGAAAGGGAAAGAATATTTTTCCTCAGCGAGTGTAGAATTAAACAGCTCCAAAATCTCTAAAGTAATCCCGTGTAATCTTGCCTTGTACATGATTTTACAAAATTTTCTATCTTGTGAGTTCAAACAAGAACATGTTTGATGAAGTGTGACACTGGCTTTGTGGCAGATTTTATGTAATGCTTGAAAATGGGATGCATTTATGTTGCCAAGTGGCTTCTCAGTGTGGTGCCTTGGCAGGTTGTGTTCCCTGATCCCACCTAGCTGTGTGTTAGTTTGCTCCCAGCCTGCCTTTCATGTGCTCCACAGCCACCAGAGCTCTGCTCTTCTGTGCAGTCACACCACCCTTGCCTTGTGCAGATCCCAAAACCAAAGACCCGGGGACAGAAGAGCTGTTTTGGGGAGGCAGAGGGTGTGGAGGCAGCTGGTCCCCTCAGCAGAGGGCACAAGGCACTGGGCTGCTGGCTCTGCACTTGCCCTGAGCTTGCCTGTTATTTGTGGCATAGATGTGTCCCTTACTAGGTGTAGCATGTAGGGAATACATCCATATTCCTGGATCAGTCTGGATGGACTTGAAGCTGCGTGTGGATGCTCACTTGGTATTGCATGTGTGCCTCAATTATGCAAAGTATTTGTTGTCTTTTTCTTAAGGCTCATAAAAATGTTATCAAAGAGCTGGGCACACGTGCAGAAACTGATGAAGATGCAGCACATGTTTGTGAAGGTTGTGACAGATTTAATATCTTTTAAATGCTAAGTAATGAAATAGGAGAGGGAGAATCCTTCAGACCAGGCTGTTCTCTGCCTCAGCTGGCTTATCTGTGTTAAATCTGTGCTAACTTATATCAGCAACAGACTTCCTCTTTATCATAAACCCAATTATGATCCTCCACGGAGAACAATAGGATTACTTGCCTCTTCATCTTCAAACCCCAAATATTTAGAAAGTAGGAAATGAATACTCAAGAAGTCCATCAATTTTGCAGAGCCAATAATAAGGGCATCAGGCTTCTTTTGGGCAGGCCAGAGGAAGCATTGCATACTTTTAGACTGTCCAACATTTCCCATTCTGAGCTCCAGTTTTCCGTTGCTTATCTCTAAACCTCCTAACTATTTGGTTTGGGATTTCCTGTTCTCTGTGCCTGTCTTAAGCTGATTTTTTAGTATGTTGGCTTTGAAAAAAAATAGTTCTGTGAGAACAGTGCAGTTGCCTTTTAGAGGTCAGCAAGCCCCCTAGTACTTACCTGTATTTTTGTGTGTAGAGAGGAGGGCTATAAGGATCCTGGATGGATCAGCAGGTTTGAGGGAATTGGGGGAAACTGGGACCAGTAGGCCATGAAGAAGGTGGAGATGGGGCTGTTGGGATGCTGTGAGCTGACCCACAGAAATGCTGTGTTTTAGGGTGTGTTCAAAGGTAAAGACTGCTGCCTTTGAATAAAATGTCATATGCAAAGTCCTTGGAGAAGTCAGTTGTGGATGTTTTTGGCCTGCTGTGTCCTTGGTCTGCCACCTGTACAGGTTGGCTGATTTGACAAAGTAAATTCAGCTGATGCTCCGAGTGCTGCTCTAGTGAAAGAACCCTAGAAAAATCTGTAAGCAATGTGGTCCTTCTGTTTTCAGAATCAAGTGTGAGTGGTGCAGGGCTCTGCTGCATGTTCCGCTCATATGTTGTATTTTAAGAGATGTTGAATAAAGTTTATGAATAATTTTGGGAGCAGAGGTCAGGGCCAGGCTTTGATACAAAGAGACCCTCTTGGGTTTTGTCCCTCCACTGTTGGGTATCTCCTCAAAAGGATTACTTGTGTTGTAGTGAGCTGGAAAGAGCAGTTCTGCTTCCCATTTCTCTCCTCCATTCCTCTACCTCCTATTGTATGGTTCTGAAACCTTCTTTATATTGAGTATGGGGCTTGTATATAAATTAAACCTAATTAACATATTTGTTTTCTGCCATCTTAGTAAGTGAGATAGCTCAGCTGAGGTCAGACTGTGGATCTGGGAGCAGAGGGTTTGTGGGGGTTGATAAGACCACCTTCATAACCATGCTGTATCTCAGGTGGTGGAGCCTTGAGTGAAGCATCCAGAGGCCGTTCCCTGTTTCTACATTTCCTCTGGTGGGCTCTAGGTAGCATGTGTAATCCTGCCTCTCCTGAATGATTGATGGGGGAGGTGTTTCTGGGACTCTCAGAACGTTCTCAACTCCCTGTGGCTGAAACACCATCTCAAGGCCACACGCTTTGCTTTTTTGTATCAAGATGTCTGTGTTGTGTACATAAATCAGGGGGCCCTAAGAGGCTCTGAGCAGAATTAACTGTTTCTGAATCATAGAAAGTCAAGGTTGACCTTGCAACTTTGTAATTCTGCCCTCTCATAATTTTGTGCACTACTTTGTTTTGCAAATGTGATGATATTCTTATCAAGGATCTTGTATGGGGCAATTAATTGTAAGAAGTGGCTTCTATAATGTCACAGTAGCTTTAACTTTGTTCTGAAACAGTTGTATCTTCTCAAAATGTGTCTAAAATATAACGTAAAACTCTTTCTGGAAAATGAACTTTTGTCTTACATATGTTAGAAATTGTTTTGATCAGATATTGATAATATCTGTCATTTAAGCTATACACACAATCTGTGATCCTTTCAAACATCAATTATTCATTATTTCTCAAAACAAATAGTGAATAACGATGGGCTTCTCTTTCTGTTGGTAACAGTTACTGAAATAAAAACAAATATTAAGTGAAACTAAAGTATCTCAGAATAAAAGGCAACTAACAAAGGCAATCTGACATCTCTCACCTTTAACCTGGGTCACCCACAGCACGGAGAGATTTCTGGGTTTGTGGTTTGTGCAGTTGGTCTGGCTGTTGAGACCAGACAGTTTCTGCTGTGGGTTTTGTCTAGTTGACTTTGAAGCTCTTGAAACAAGATTCTCTTATTGTCAATTTCTCATAGTACTGTATGTTTATATTTTTATTTATACCTACCTTGTGTGTTTTGAGAATAGGAAGTAGCATGCTAGAAACTTGCTATTCCAAAACATTGGAATACAGATGGTGATCCTTGCCTCTGGATTACTTGTGTGTTTTCAGATTATCAGTGAAAACCTCCCAAATTTCTGAGCTCCTTTGTGACTCGTTAATTAGAGCATGAAAAGTACTTGACTGTGCTGGTTTTTTAAAACAGGATCTGGTGGCTGCTGGATTAGTGTGTCTCTTTAATGCATACGTCTGTCAAAGGTCTCTGTAGCTGGTCTGGATGCAGCTGGAGGTCAGAGAGGTTCCTTGGGCTTCATTTCCTCTGCAGGCTGTAAGCAGAACATGAAGTAATTCATCACTTGCCACAGATGATTTACAATAAATCACCTCCTGACATGCTGCTGCATGATCCCAGTACAGTGTGGCCTCATGGGCTCTTTAGGTATTGCCTTAATGTTTAGAAAAAAATTGTCAGAGTATGAAAAAACAAATTTGTTCAAATGTGTTGCATATGGATCTGTATATCCTTTGTTTGGTGGCAGTTCCACTTCAAGCATTCCTGCCTTTTTCTTTTTGGAGGTTATTTTGTCATCCCCATCTTCTTTGTGCCACTGTTAGGCTTTGTACTCATTTGGGCTTCATGTTAACTTAGAGCTTTCTACAGGGACTCAGGAAAAGACATCAGAGGCACATGTCCAATAAAAGCTTTCTGTTGTGAGGCTCACTGAGATCTTTGCATTTCAAATGCAATACCTTGATGAGAGCAAGCCCTACTTGGGTGTTTTTCTGTGTTACTGTGAACTTAGCATCCTGGCAGAGTGGCTCACGGCTCAAGTAGGGGAAGCACTCCATGGGACTCTTTTGTGTGGGAAGAATTGGATTTAGGCCCTTGTTCAGCACCATTCTTATGATAAGAGAGGGAGAACATACTTCTAAGAAGCCTAGACAAAGTTAGAGCAAGGGTTTGAAGTCTGCTTGCACCAAGTCGTGCAGAGAAAAAGTAGACTATTGTCCCCTGAGAATTGCTTTGCCTTTGCCTGATGAGAGTTATGGGGAAAGTGAATAACAAAAATGATGCGTTTTGATGTCTTTAGGAAACAGACATCATGTTTTCTTAAGAGCTGCTTGGGAATGACTGAGCTTATTATCCAAGATCATCCTTATGTGCTTGCTTGGCATTAAAGGAACTAGATGATTTGCTTTTTCCAGCAAGAAAGAAAAAATGTTTTTTGAAAATTACAGCCTTCAGTCAAGAATAGGAACTAATGCTGCTCCTCTGCTTCATCACCTCAGAGCAGAAACCTCAAACTGCTGCCATCCCACAGGCAGGGCCCTTGGCTGAGCCTGGTTTAACTCTAGCTGAGCCTGACTGACCCCGGGGTGCCCCTCAGGTCTCAGCACTGGAGCACACAAAGTAGCAACTATTGGGGAAGATGGTATATTTAGCCACTTCTGCAGAGCATCTAATTTTAGAGCTCTTGGTAGTGGTGGTGGGTGCTTCCTTTCTCATGTCACCCCTGGCCTATTACAAGCCAAGGACAGATTGTCTGTCATGTAGCCAGCAGGGAAATAGATTCACTTGTAGATCATGTTTCTCAATTAAAGTATTACAAGAAGGCAGAAGATCCTGGTGGTACTGAAAGACACTTTGAATATTGGTTAAAATAGGGAGCTCTTCCTTCAGGAGTGAGATAAAATTGCTAGATGTTGTCCTTGTGAAGAGAGAGAAGACATAATATGTTGAAGCCATTTGTCATTTTTTGCCTGTAAAAAATCAAAACCAAGAAAGCAACGTGCTGGTCTTGACGTGGTCTCCTGCAGAGGGCCCTTCTGGAAAGGTCAACATCTGCTTAGGAGCTGCCCAGGATGATGATCAAGGAGAGTTCTCTGCGGAGGGACCCAGATCTGGGAGGGGAGCTAGCTTTCCTTGCCAAGGGCTGTGACTTTGTTCTTCCATCTCGATTCAAGAGGCGGCTCAAGGCCTTCCAGCAGGCCCAGGTTTGGACACTTGGCATTTCTATATCCTTTTTTTTTTTTCTTTCTTTCTTTCTTTTTTTTTTTTTTTTTTTGTATTTTGTATTTTTTTTTATTGGATCAGAGAATCAATCTGTGTCCCCTCTAGGCGTGTCTATTTGCAGAAAGTTATTTGCAGCTAGATACCAGCAGGTTTAAAAATAAACCTTCCAGGCTTAGATTGCAGAGTTAAAATGTCTTTGTAAACAAGGGGGGAAATTAACAGCAAGGCCAGTGATTTAATAATGGGGGGAAGTATTGTAAGACTTAAGTATTTTCTGAGAGATTTTTTGTGTGATTGCTCTGAATACTTGTTGCATGTTGGAAGAACCACAGTGTTCTGCTGTCTGCTGTGAACGGTACAAATCTGTGCAGATCAGCCTACCTGGCTTCGGTTTTTATGATTTTACCATCCCAAGGTGCTTCTTTGTGCTGTTTCCTACCCTCTCTGGACTGTGGCTGAAGGATATAATAGAATCATTTAGTCTGGAAAAGACCGTGAAGATCGCAGAGGTGTAGCTAAAGAAATGGAAATTGTATCACAGCTGTATGTTTTTGGTAAATCCCAGCTGCTGTTCTCCCTCTCTGGAACAACTGACAAAAGATTGGATGTGCTAGGTCACCAAATGGACATGTAGTCACTCCAGATTTAGAGGGTTCACAATTTGCTGAAATCGGCCCATCTTGAGCTTTATTTATATTTAAATAATGAGTGACCCAGTGAGGAAGTGAGAAAGTTGAAATTAAGAGTAGTGCAGCTGTTTCCTAAGAAACAGCATTAAAATTGCTCCAAAACATATCGTGGCATATTTTTTTCATGCGTTCCGCTGACAGGTTAAAGTACATCTCAGAGGTTAATCTCTGGAACGTGTGTTTTTCACTCCCTGGGGGAGAATTGGATGAGGTAATAATGTGCAGTAATGGCTTGGGCGGGGCCGAGCAGTTTGGAGAGACCGTCAGGAACCACAGCACAGCTAAATTCCCTCTCCAGAGTTAGTCTGCTCACTAAGGATATAACCGGGGTTTGCAGGGAGGGATGAGACCTCCGGGCAGAACAGCTGGAAAAATGGACGAGGCTTTGGTCCACGAGCCCTCTGCCTGCTCTGAAGCAGGAACATTTTGCTGCTGAATGTCTTGGGAATGACTGCTCTGGGGCTGCCGGTTCAAGGCAAGTGAATGCTGCAGTGGCCACTTGCAGTATTTAAAAAAGATGGTCTTTTTCTTCTTTTCTTGCTACCTCCTCACCATGTGTCACCTTTCTCTTGCCCTGGGCCCCACAGGTCTTTCTGTGAGCTGGCTTAATTCATAACACAGTAGAATATCATCTAGCAACAAAGCCAAGTCTGTTTGCTGCCTTTGCAAATGGGTTAAATCGCTTCCCAGAGTGACAGTGGAGCTCTGGAGGTGGAGGGCAGGGATGGGAGTTCTCCCACATGGCTGCAGTGAGGTGTAGTTAAATGTTGTGCCTTGTGGAGCTATAGCTGGAGCTTGGGATGAGCTGAGAGCAGAGGTAACTGGGCCCAGTAAGAACACAGAAGTGCTGGCAGGTGAAAAGGTGGTGATAGGGAGCAGAGAGGTGAATGAGAGGTGCCTTGTGGAACACACAGATGTTGGCCAGGAAGGCAGGAGAGAATTTCTATCTCAGAAGCTGGAAATTTCAGTTCTTGTGCTTATCCTTTGCAGGACTATTTATGGAAGGATCAGAGAGCCTCCCATAACAGTGTTGGGCAGAAGGGAGGTGTCTAATCCAACATCTCACTTGTAGGAATACTATTCCTAACACTGGGTTACATCAGCACTGGCTTTCCCCAAGGATAGGGATTTACCCAGCCCCTCTTGGTGACCTCTCACAGGCTCTACTTCCCTCAGTGTCCTCCAGCCCAACCCTCCCAAGCTGCAGTTTGGTTCCATTGTCACTGTAGGTGCCCTTCCAAGAGCTGCAGGCTGTGTTTAGCCCATCCCTTGGCTTCCCCTTGCTAGCCAGGGCCAGCCCTCAGTGTCTCCTGCTCCTTGATCCTGATCCCAGCTTTCTGATTTCCCTCCTTTACATCTCTGGCTGGTCCCTTTCCAACACTTTCTTGAAGTGAAGGCCCAAAACTGGTCCCAGGAACCCAGATGCAGACAGAGAGATAACTTCCCGTGTTTTCCTGGCCTCGCTCCTAAGGCAGTCCAGGACATAATTTGCCTTATTTGTAATCAGCCCTTGCTGCAGGCTCATGCTCAGCCCATGCACACCATCCTTGCCACCAGCCCTTTTCTGTAGGGCTGTTGCTCAGCCAGTGGGTTCCCAGCCTGGACTGGTGCTGAGGGCCATGTCTATAGGCACACTTGTCAGTGGAGGTATGTGAGGCTTCTGCAAAACTCAGCTGGATAAGGCCATGAGGAACTTGATCCAGCCTTACAATTAGCACTGTGTCTACTCCTTTTGGGTTTGCTTAGGTAGAGTTTGTTTTCATTTTTGTTTTGCTGTGATTGGACTTTGTTTCTGCTGGTGAGTTTGTTTCCTAGAAGAAAATATTCTCTCCAGAAATGCATTTTCTCGTAGTTCTGTGATGTTTGGAGCCACGTGCAGATGAGCCTTTGTTCTTGCTGTCCCTAGAAATGGGTAAGAAAGAGGCAGCAGAAGGTTCACTGGGGGGAAAGAGCTTCAAGGAAGGGAAAGTCTTGGGCTAGAGATACAAACCAGTGCTGGAGAACTGATGAGCTTTGAGGATGGCTTGTGTCCAGGTACCATCAGGCTTCAGGAAGGCAGGAACTATGAAAAATGAAAGGAGACATTAAGTCAGCACTGTGGACTGCGAGAACCCAGGCTGACTCACTGTACCCTAGAAAAGAAGATTACAATATCCTATTTGGAAATAAAGCAAGAAACTGGTAAATATATTATCTAGGACCCTGTTGGAGCCTGGAACCAGGAGGAAGGAGTAGAAAGAATTTGAGCACTTGATGTGATACTGCTTCCTTCCATGGAGTTTTCTGCTGGGACTGGCACATCCCTGGGAGACAGGCTGCGATGGCAGAGATTTAGTCTGTGCTTTTTTTGTGTAGCTACAATGAGGCTGTAGTTCTGTCTGGTTTATTTATAACACAGATGTCACTATTTTTGTCTGCCTGTAAATAAATTGTATGGCTGGCAAAAGGTGATATAGTGGATGGGCAGATTTTCATTAGGGTAAATTACAGAATGCTCGAGTGGCATTTCAAAATGGCCTTTAATCTCATCTTTCCCTTGTGCAAAAAAGAAAAAAGTTTATCTGTTAATTATTGTAACAAAGCTAAAAGATTTATTAGAGTATTTGTTGTTTTCTTTCTTAGTTGTCCTCTCTGAAAATGCACATCCGTGTTGGAGAAGTGTGTTCTGCTAGGCAAACAGCATTTAAGGTTAATTTTTTGCAATAAGAAACTTTATTTCCAAGGAATTTCCACAGAATTTCTCATCATACCACTTTCTTAATTTTTTTTACTAAGAGTTGTAATTAGCTTCTTCTTGTCCCCATAGTGGTTTGCATCTGGTTATACCCATCCCAGAGTATTAATTTGTAAGGTTGTTCCAGGGAACAAAATCCTCAAGGACTAGTTGCTGCTCATTTTTTCTCTTTGTGTCATAAACAGCTCATTTCTTATATGAGAAGGAAGAAGACAAAGTTCAAAAATTGTATTTCTGTTCCTGAGGCAGAAGGTGAAAAGCAGCTATCCCTGAGCAATGCTTGCTCCTAGTTAGGCTTGGACTGAGCAGGAGTGAGTGAGATCTACTGGGAAGGTCAGCTGGGAACCTGTGTCCAAACTGGCTCCCTCCTTTAAGGCCCAGCAGAATTCCCTGTTCTTCTCTAGGTGTCTGACCCTCTGCCTTGTGTGCTGGATGTGGATCAGGAAAGGAATACATCCTCTGTGCTCCTGACTTGTGTGACACAGTCAGCAGTGCTGCTACTGAGCATTGCTGGCTCTGGGAGTACCTGCAGGCACAGGAGTTGCTCAGATTTTGGGAGGTGGAGACTTGGGCAGAGGGGGTGAATTGTGTTCCAGCATGGTCAGCTCAGGCTGTGTGCCATGTCAGGATGTGTGTAAAATGCAGAAGGGGAGGAAAATGGCCCAGTGCTGTTGTGCTCTACTTGGGAACTTCTCTTCACCTTCCAAGACAACAAAAATACAGTTTTATCACTCCCTTGTACTGTAAGGGAAGGGAGTGTACTGTTACAGTGAAGAGTCAGTGTCCTCTGAAAGAACATCTTGGTTTGTGGAACTTTTTGTTGAGTTTGAGTCATTTCTCTTGTTCCTCATAGTGCTGGCAGCCGGGAGTGCCTGCATATCCTGAAGAGATTAGGGAGCAATAAACCTGTTTGTGAGAAGTGGCCTTCCAGCAAACTGATGTGAAGTCCTATTATAGAAGTCAAGTGGCTGTAGTTGGCACCTCGACGTTTTGCAGCTTTGCATTGTTTGTATGAATATGGTGCTGTGAGAGACCAGCAGGGACTTCCCCTCTGCTGGGATCCAGAAAGGGAAAACTCCTGAGCAGAGCAGGGTCCTGGCTGGAGAAGCCCCTGGCTGGGCAGGGCAGGCAGGGTGAGAGGAGATGGTAAAAGCAGAAGTGGGGATTTGTGTGAGCCCTGGGCTGGGGCCAAATGCTCCCTCCCTACACACATTCACTTGGTCTGGGCTTTGCCTTTGGTGCTCCACTGAGGAAAGGGCAGGAGGAAGCTGGGAGAAGGATTGTCTTTTATTTAACCCAGTGGACTGTGCTCCCAAAGTGAGGGTCCAGCTCTCCCCAGCTTAACCTCTGCCACCACCTCAGATCACCTGCATGTCCTACTGTGGGACAGAGTGACCAGAGCTGATGCTCACTGTCTTCCAGCACTTGTGAGCCCCAGGAACTCCCTGAGCCTCAGAGCTGGCCCCTCTGAGCTCCAGAATCATTCAGGAGCAGACACAAAGATGTGCAAGGTCTGAGGAAGAACAGTCAAGGAGGACAGGAGGGAGAACAGGTGTTGGTGACCAGGCTGACTCTGCAAAGGTTAAAAGCTGTTCAAACTCTGAATACTGGTACTGATAGAAATACTGAAGGCTGAAAATAATCTCCAGCTCTTCCTGTGTAGCAAGACAGAGGAGAACTTGAAGAACCCCAAGCTCCTTGTTAATGTGTTTTGTACAGAGCAGTTAAGGACAAAAGTGTGTTCTGGCTTTTGTGGCATGTGTGTGCCGGTGTTCTTGCTCTTGAAATGGAGCAGCATTTGGGAGAAGAAAAGGGTCCTCCCATTTAAAGAAAGAGCCATGAAGCAGAGGAGTGAAGAGGAGGAAAATCCTCTCCTTTCATGGGTCTCTGATGAATGGGTTAAAAAGTATTATAAACTGCAGGTAAAAGTCATGCTTAAAGAAGGTTTTACAATTTTCACTTCTTTACCTTATTGAAAGCAAATCTCTGGCTAGTTGGGAGATTCAGTATGTGTTAAGAAAGAAGCTCCACTATTATAGAAAATAATAAAGCAAAGTCAGTTCATCATATAAATACTTCTGCATTTAGTGGACTCAGACTTGGCTGCTTTATCCTGAAACCATTTTGTTTTGAAACAGTTAGAATAAACAAACTGAAAGTCACAGCTGTATTTATTTCACTGTTGCCTTCTGAGCCTTATCACATATGTTGTTACACTAATAAAACTCTTGCATTGGAACCATTGTGCAGTGGGAAAGCCTGTTGCCTTTTCCCAAGAAGGAGTGTCTTCATGGGGGAGCAGGGAATTCCTCATCCCTCCACATTTTGGTGGCTGATTTTGCAGTTTATACTGTAGTTACTTGTCAAAGTTTAAAAAATGTCCCCTCCCATGTCTGAAAAATTCCCTGGTTTAGGGTCTCATTGTGTACTTAAATACAAAGGCTGCCTGTGATGTAGAGCTAGAACTAGAGATCCATTGGAGTGGGGATCCAGTGGGGATCACCATATCAGCCATATGTTCCTTACAGACAGGAGGAAAAGACATCATGTGAGTGCCTAATGACTCTCTGCTGGCTGCTCCTAATTCCTGATGGAAAAATTGATTTACCAGTGCTTAGTACCTTTGACAAAATCAGGTCTGGGACTGTTTAAGTTGGGCACAGAATAAAAGGCTTGCTGGAATTGAGAAGAAAGTCTTGAAAATCTTTTCTTAATTTATCTCTGAAGCAGTGCTTTGGCAAAACTAATTATATTCCCAAGGGATAGAAAATGCCCTTGTTTGAATGTAAGCTTGCTCATACTTTAGGCAAGCAGTTTGTGTGGGTGGGTGCTCTGGTTCAGAGGGGAAATACTAAAGAGCAGATATTTTGTTCTTCATGGGGCAGAATGACAAGACCAAGGCCAGCATGAGAAGAAAAAGCATTGTCCTTGTCTGTGGTATCACTGAGTTGCAGAGTGTGTTCTCCTGTGACTCAACAGGAAATCATGATCCACAGCTGCATATGTAAAATGCTCAGAAATGGCATAAAAGCAGGTGTGACATATCCTAAATTTGCACTAGTTCATAATGCAGAAAAATTTAATTGCCTATTTAAGATGCATTTTTATTCCCATGCCATAATTTATTGGTGAGCTTTAATTTTCTCCTAATCACTGAAAGCACAAACTATTTTTTCCTGCTTCGCGTTCCATGATGTTAAAATGTTTATTCATTGTATTTTCAGGCTCAAAGCAAACAAGAGAAGAAGGCAGGAGCTTCATCCCCAGCCCCCCTGCAGCCTGTGGTTAGCACTTGCACTCCTCTGCCTGTGAATAAAGCCACCAGCAGTACCCCTGTGCCCATAAACATTCCACGTTTCTACTTCCCTAAAGGACTCCCAAATGTATGCACTAACCATGAAGAAATCATTGCCAGGATCGAAGAGGCCTTTACAGAGTTTGAAGATGAGAAAGCAAACATCTGTGAAATGGGGAAAATTGCTAAGGTAACCACTGATGGGCTTGGAGGGCTCTTCCAACCTTAATGATTCTGTGATTCCATTCTTTAGGTTTTTAATTTTGGGAGAGATACTTTGTTTTAGTTCAGTCTATCTCACAGCTGTTGTAGGGGGAAAAAAGAACCATTATCCTTTTGATCTGAAGTTTTTGTTTAGATTTGGATAATAGTAAACAAAAATGAGCTCAGTCTGCTGATTGTCACATCAGATGTGTGTGTTTGTTCTTGCTTTGATTTATGAAGCAGTTCTCTAAGCTTTCTTAGCAAATACAAATTGCATTTCTGTTTCTCTATTCCTTCATATTTCTGCCCAGAAGACTGAGAAACTCAGAGGCAGAAACTTGTCTGCCTCTGTGGCAGTATCAGCTGCCCTTTTTGTTGCTGTTCTGCTCAGCTAGCATGAGCTGTAGGTGCCATTGCACTGTTGTGTGAAGAAGCTCCCTGGATGTGGAAGGGGGAATGTCCAGTCAGCCCCAGCCCCTGAGCTGTGCACGTTCAGTATCCACAAGGCAGTGGGACAGCTGGGTGATGAGTTCTGCCTTCAGGGCACAGCACACAGCACTTGTGGGAGAGAAAGGAACCACCTGCAGATGGTCCTTTCTATTTCCCTCTCCTTCAGCTGCAGTTTGCAGTGCTGCTGATGCTGCTGATCTAAATCCAGCATTTATCAGACACATCCTGGATGATCAGCTTGCCCTGAATGAAGCTCTGGCACTGTAAACTGAGCTCTCTCCAAGAACAGCACTTGTTTTGCAAAAGGGATGGTTTTCCTGAAAGGAGAGACTAGGTTGGTTTTCTGTGTTTTTAAAGGAATCCAGTCACTTTATTTGTAAACCTGCTCTGAAAATATAAATGGGAAATCTTCTTTGCATGACGAATAAATGTTTGAACAGGTAAAAGCAGGAGGGTGGTGCAGAAGAGACTTCTGCCTTTCCATCTGGTCTCTACATGGATGTGCTCCTTGCCATTTATTTATTGTAAGGCTCAGTTCTGTTCCATGGAATTATTGACAATAGTGCCACTTGGAGCTCAGAAATAAATGCTTCAAAACCAGCTGCACAAAGAAAACAACAAAAAATAAACATCATTCTTTCCTCAGAGGAGCCAAACTCCTGTAGAAGCACAGCTACCTGACATGAATAAATCCAAAAGCGCTTCTTGGGCTGATTAAGATTCCCCAAGAAACATGCAGGTGTGGACAAGAAGCTGAGAATGGACTTGCAGAATAGTCCTGCTTAACAGAAGAGGTGAAAGAGGCTTTGTGGCAGAAATGATGCCTCAACTGCTTCTTCAAAATATTCCTGCTTCCATTTGCTGCTACATCCTTCTTGCCTGTACCCTTGAGTCAGAACCTGGCTTGAACCTGTGCTCCCCCCAAGGCCAGTGTTTTGTGGATATGCTGATAACTTGTCTGGAGTCAGGACAGTGTCTGGAAAGGTCTTTGTGGTAAAGAGGAGATGCTTGACAGTGAGAGCCAGCTGAATGTTTGACACCATTTCCAAGGCTGCTTTGCCAAGGCCTTAGAGAGCCCACAATGGCAGAGCTTTCGTGGACTGCCATTGAGAGCCAGCAGCTTCTGCAGAGGCTGGTTCAGAAGTGCTGGTCAGGGAGTCCTTTGGCTGGAATCAATCGCTTTCCACGTGTGCTTTCATTTTTGTGCTCCCCTGCTGAGATCTTGCAGTGTTGGAAATAATGGACTGTGCTGGGTGGAAGGCACTGCACTGAAAATTGCAGGATGGGATTTACTTAACCTTTAGGCATTTACTCATTAATTGTCTGTAATTAGATTAGAGGCTCCCTTCCGGCCTGTGAGAGGTCATCCCATCTGAGAATGGGACCCTCCTCTGTTAGGGTGGGGTAGCTGGGATGAGTGTCCTGGAAGGAGGTGTCTGTCTCTCCACTCCATTTCCTAAGGAGTTCTAAACAGTTCAGACAAAGCTTAAGCTTAAGAGCTTGAGTAGTCCAGATCCTTTTCCTAGCCTGAGAGGATGTGTTTCTCAGCCACTTGAAAAGGCACATGACAAAGTAGAAAGTTATGTGTGAATTCTCAAGCTTGGCATGCAGTAAATGGCACACAGGTGAGTCAGAAAGCCATTACCGCTTTATTTTCCTTATGTAAAGTCTCAGTGGTGAATCTGGTGTGTAAACAAGCAGGTTCCTCTTGGGACTACTTTTATATTCCTCCCTGCCCTGGTTTTTCCTTACAGATCTGTGGCTGCCCACTCTACTGGAAAGCACCTCTGTTCAGGGCATCAGGGGGAGAGAGGACAGGCCGTGTCTCTGTGCACTCCTTTGTGTCCATGTGGAGAAAGTGAGTATAGCAAATGCAAAACTCTCTTTCTGGAAGAAGAAATCAGCCTGCCATACAAGCATTTTTTTTTTTCTTTTCCCTTCTTTTCCACCAGACTTTTCAAATAATTTTTCTCTGCTTTAAGTGGCTTAAAAATCTCCATCAGCTTAAGTTTTTCCCCCTCAAACTCTCTGAACACTTGTTCCCATGTGACATCCACAAACTTGGAAGTAATTGTATAGACAGTAAGATGTCTTGAGTTAGTTGGTGTATAAAATATGTTTTACAAGCTCCCCAGAAGTGTCAGCTATTCTGAGATACCTGATAGTTGCCTGTGGATTTGGGGTATATTTGTACCCACCCTTATTGCTCTACATTGGTGCACTAAGCAAGTGTAATTAGGGAACTGGGAGAGGAGGTGTGTGATAGTGTTACAGGACAGGAAATAAGCATCATCATACAACTGGGTGCTCTGGGAGCTTTTGTAGTTATACCTTCCCCAAGCAAGCTGTTGAATTCACCGTGGGGTTTGACAGTCCGTGCTGTGGAAATGGAGAGCTCTGGATGGATGCACTGTGCTTGGAGTCAGCTCTGACATGGAGCAGACTTGTTCTCTCACCTAATCTTTTTCCCTCCAGGGCAATTCAGGCTTTAGTCTACTTTGTGGAACACCTGAACAGTGTCTCCATCTCCTCTCTAGAGAGAGTTCTAAATTTTTACTTAATGGCTGCTCTTCAGATTCTTGACATAGCCTTTAACCCTGAATTCCCAAAGTATTTCCTGTGATGATGTTGTCAAAACAGCTTCTAGTTACCCTGGCAAAATAACAAAAATGTTAGGGGTGACTGTGATTTCTAAGTTTGTCTTGACACAGACAATATATTTTTCTTCCTTAGGTTCCTCCAATTACTTCTAATTAATCCCTAATGTATGATACCACATTTTCACTTCTCTGATTTTCACATCCTTCAGATATTTGCAGACTGTGGTCATGTCCCTCTTCTGTATCCTTTTAACTACCCCATTTCCAAGCCAAGCTTTGTATGCTTTTCTCACTTACTTGGTCTTTTAGAGAGATATTATTTTTTATCCCTTCCTCTTCCCCTATGACAGAAAATCTTTGCTGGAAGACTGAGAAACAGAAGAAATGTAGTATTTCTGGTAACGTTCAACTGCAGATATGTGAACACTGGGGTAACTTTAAACCAGGTATCTTTAGTTGGTGAAGCCTATTTTCAATTTTCTTAATAGGTGACTGTCTTCTCAAAATGCCACATGTTCACTGCCTGTCAAGTCTATAGGAATTGCTCAACATGAAACCCCTCTGAATGTCAGACCTTTTTGTTTGTGGCTAAAACAGGGCTTTGGGATTCAACTTAATGTGCCAGATTTTTTTAAGCTAAAACATTAGCACTCTTCCTGCAGCTGATTTAGAATATATCTGTTAATTGACAGTTAACATGATAGGAATGTGCAGCCAACAGGATTGCTAAATCCTTTTGTGCTTATTTAAAAGAACCCTTTTTTTTGTAAAGTCTGCCTTTCCCAGAATGATGAGGCCTGAATTAGCAGGAAACAAGTTCGTGTGATCTCTGCTGGAGAACTACAGCCAGTTCAGTACTATGCTCATACACTTTGAGGAAAGTGGTGAATAATCACTCACAGTAAATAATTACAGTGCATTTGTATTTTCCAAGTTAATGAAGAAAACAGTGTAGTTTCCAGAGTTTCCCTTATACTGTGTAAACAACGTAGTCTTTGATATATCCAAACTTTATGTTCTGTTACCAGTGGTTGGTTAATGGCGTGGAGTTCCTCTCCCAGAGTTTCTCTGGAGAGTCACATAACTGTGGTACCTTTGGCCAGTGCAGTGTTTTGTGTGAGAAGACAGAGACAAGAACTGGTGTGCCAGATGCACACTGTCAACCCAAGGGAACTGAGTTTACACACTTCTCCAAATACTCAGTCCTACTAATGCCTTCATTAGGCTGTTCTCTGTGGCTTTGGTGCACAGCTCCAGATGGGCCATAATTTACAGGGGATGCCCTTTTTCTTTCTGAGAAGTGATTTTTCTGGGTGAATATCCAGTCCCTATAGTTTGCAATCTCCCCAGTTATGGCAGTATAGTGAAGGGTTACACTGGAGAGCACACCCTGTGGCATCCCATTGGCCTGGTGCTGTTCCCTTGCAGTGAGCCTGTAGCATTGGCAAGAGTCGGGTTACTTACTCTGATTCCACAGGTGCTAAGTAAGAAACCTGCTTTACCACAGCAGTGTTAACCTGGAAAAAATGCCCTCTGGGTGCCCTGGTGCAGCAGCTGAAAGACCTTGAAGGAAGTGCTGGTGGTTTCAGGTCGGCATTTGCGTGATTCCCAGCACAGAGGCCTTTGTGACCCTCCCGGGGCTCCCGGCAGGCTGGGAGGTGCAAAGGGCTGGCATTAACTCCTCCCCTCTCCTGTAGAATCCTGCGGAACTGCCACGACGATGCCTCCAGGTTCACTTCCCTTCTGGCAAAGCCTGGCTGTGATTGCCTGCAACAGGAGGACTTCATCCCGCTGCTCCAGGTACTGCCACAGCTCCGCAGGGACGGTGGGCAGGGAGCTACCTTCACTTGGCACCTTCTTGATTTCCATGGCATTAAATGTTTACCAAGGATGAGCAGACCTTTGGTTTGAACAGCACCTGGGTGGGGTTCATTTTGGAGTGAAATAGAAATAAACTTTTTAAGTGCTTAAGTGCCAAACCAGCTGCAAATCCTGCTAAAGGCACCGAGGACTGGTCTCTTGTGAGGATTCCTATTTATCAGTGCCTGGTAACCAGGCTGGAATTTGCCCCATTTCTCTATGTGGATATTGGGAAAAATGCTTGTTGCTGTTGATAGTCAAGCACAACATAAAAGCTTATTGGAAAAGTTGTAAAAGTTGCTTGGCAAGACAGCTATATTTGAATTTGTCTAGCCAGACTACCAGATATGGTATCACATGGAAATCTTGGCAAAATTTCTGCAGTTCCAATTTTTCTGTGTATGTCTCTAAACCTGCTAGTGCACAAATCTCACTGCTTTTTTTTCCCTAATATTCAGGCTAAATCTGCACATCCTCATTTCATGTCTTTCTTTCCCTTTCATTAATTTTTAACAAAGTATAGTTTTAATTATTTGTGTCCATTTAGGCAGGCTCTGGATAGCTTTAGGGCTTCTTTATAGTGTCTATAAATCAAATCCATCTACTCCTCTGATCAGCTGTTGTAATTTTTCTGATCTTTTTCACACATCCTTAGATTTCTCACAATTTGTTGCCCTCTGGGTAAAACCTCTGTGGAGATGCTGCTTTGGGAAAGATTTTGTCTGCTTGTGTCTTCTTCTGTTTCTCAAACAGAACGGGGGCTGTGATGGGTAAACTTTCTCATGTTGCTCCTCATCTCTGCTCCACTGGGCACACTGCCTTTCCTGGTGGATTGCAGCTCTGCTCTTTAGCTCCTGGTGCAATCCAAGGCGTGCACAGTCCTGTCTGTCAGTCAGGCAGAGATCAGCAAAATTACCCTGATTTATGCCACCATCTGAGACATCCTGTTATACTGCCCAAAATTTGGGCATATCACACCCCTGAGGGCACCATAGCATGGAACAGGCACAGCAGAACTTGGAACACCTTTAAAGGGTAGAGGAGTCAGACATGGAGAAGTATTACACAGGCATTGATTCATACAGGATCTGGCCTGATTCATTCAGCATCTGAGCAGTTTCTCCATGGATTTGATCATGCAGATTTGGCACTGTGAGCCAGTGTTTGACTTACAAAAAGCTGGTCTTGAGAAAAAGGCATCTGCACAGGTAGTCCCAAGTAAATTTTGGAAAAGTACTGATCGTATCTGTAAGCATTCTGAGGCTCACAGAGCTTTCATTGGACATAGGGGTCTTTCTTAAGGAATGTTTATTTCTGACACCTAGTTCTAACAAATGTTAATATCTTCAATGAATGGAGAAAACCAAAATCTTGGATAGGAGATAGTTGCATGGTCAACTAATTAATTTTTGTCTCGTTCAATGAAAATGAGTTTTCATCTACTCACTAACTCTCTTCCTTTGTTTTTCTGTCCTTAAGTAAATCAAAGTGGCCTACCAGGTGCGTATTGCCCAGCAAATGCATTATATTACTGTGATAGAGGGTTCACTTGATAGATTAAAAGATTTCAGTTTTATTGTTAATGCTGCAAATAATTTCAAGAGTAAGCAAAAGTATTGGTTTGTAAACCCAGTAACTTTTAAGCATTAAAAGGAGAAGAAAATCTACTTCATTTCATTTTCTCTCCCCTTGCAGGATGTGGTGGAAACGCATCCTGGCCTCACGTTCCTGAAGGATGCTCCCGAGTTCCATTCCCGCTATATCACAACGGTAGGCTGCCTGTTTGATCCCCTGGGATGCCACTGCCTCCCTTTGGCATCTGCCACTGTTCCTACCAGCAAATCCTTCATGTCGTTTAAAAATATAGGTGTTCTAATATTACTGACCATGAGGTATTTTAACAACTGCTTCCAAAAGAAAAATAATCTGCTTGTGTGTGCAAGGGGTTAGTCCAAAGGTTAATAATGGTTGTTTCTGGTCTTAAGCAAATCTATAAAAACATCTTTTTTGGCCTGATGAATGGAAAAGAAGTTCTTTGGTCTTTGGGAGGTGCTAAGTCACCCTGAATTGTGCTGGGCTGCTGAGATATGGGAGGCTGCCTGTTTGGAGGTTTCTGTTGCTGAGGCTTGGAGAAGCCGTGCCTCTTCCTCAGTACAAAGCACCCTTTGCCCCCAGGGATCTGCTGTCCAACCTTCCTTTTGCCAGGATGCCTGTCCAGGCTCTCTGTCCCCAAGCTTTTGTGACTGGGTTTGGGGCTGGGATGTGTTCAGTAGCTTTGTTCCAGCTCTGCAGCCAGCATTTGGGCTGGTACTTTACCTAAGTGTGTTTGTACTTTTTTTAAGCCTTGAGCTTGACTCATGTTGGGTGTGAATCTGGATAAAAGGTATAAATGTTGGGAAGTTTTATCTCTGCAGCCGTAACACATTCAAGTAATGACAGACCTGGTGGGAGCTGTATCCCAACAGGGCTCAGGGCTTAAGTTTCTCCTGTTTGCTTGCCAGGGCCTGCCTGGGGCTGCACCACACATGGCAGCTGGGAGGCTCCTGGCACACACATGCCTTTTCCTTTCCTGTAAGGAGCAGATGGCACAAGGCACTTCTTCAGGGCAAACCCTGAACTGTCACACTACTGAAAATGTATCATGAGAATCCATTCTAAATGTTTTAGATGTGCTTGAACGTGACAGTGAACAGCAGTGTATAATCAATATGGTTAGTCCCTGTGGAGCAAGACAACAGAAGCATTAAGCCAGAACAGGTATAGGAATGGCCAGGGAGTTGTGGAGGCCTGTGAATGGGTGAGCGTGGAAAGTGCCTGTGGCATGTGCACCCTGGTATTTGGTGTTTCAAGTGCATGGAAGGGTGAGACTGAAAGGTTTAGGGTCGCACTAGGATCAGTTTCTGATTGCAGCATCCATGGGTCAGTGACATGTGGGGTTGCCCTGGCTGCTGACAAAGGCAATTCTCTGCATCTGCCTTTATGGGTTCCACTTAAGTCACACGCTGTTCCTGTATTTTTCAGGCAAAAAACAAATGTCTTTGTAGAGTAATCCTTCCCGTGGTCACCCTTGCTGCCCCTTCTGGACTCACCAGGGGCACTGCATGGTGTGGCTGAGACTGTGTGAAGCTGAGCTTCCACTTCCAGATAACTGAAGTGCAGGCTGCTACTAAATGGCAGCACCTTTTCCTTCCTCTCTCCTTTTGCACCACTTTCCTGGTGCCTGGGCTTGGTGCTGTGTCACCAAAGCAGTCACAGAACCAGACTTTGATAAGTACACAAAGCTCCTCAGAGCTTCTTGATCCTGCTTGTATGCCCACTGTGCTTTCGTGCTGCAGTCAGAGCCTCTGGGCGTCCTTACTGGCAGTGCTGGGACAGGGGTGGATTCCAGGGCTTGCTCCAAAGGCAGCAGGGAATGGTGGTGCCTGTAGCTGAGGAGAGGGCTGTGGAGCAGCACACCTGACAAAGGTGAGCTGTCCTTCAGCTGTCAGGACAGCACTGCTCTGGGGGTCTGTGCTGACAGCAGAATCCCCCTGGGGGGGAGCAGGGCCAGCACGTGGGGAGGCAGGAGGCTGCTGGGCAGGCTGTGCCCACCTGGAGGGGCAGCACTTGACCCTCTGCAGCAGTGGCTCTGCTCTCTGATAGCAGGAGTTCCTATTGCTCACCTCTCCTTTCACAGACAGTTTGGCACATCCCTCTTTAATGTTACAAAATCCAGTATTTTCACCAGGAGGCAATGAAGGAAACAGCTTTGTCCTTGGATTTTGAGACCACTTGGATCATTTTCATTGCTTCAAGGTAGAGTGCTTTACACCTCCTTACAGAGACAGAATGCTGTATTTGCTGGCACACAAGAATTACAGTTCATGTTTGTGTTACAGACAAGGGCCATAAGGACACATGGCTTTGTGTTCATTGCTGGGTACAGCATCACTTGGCTGAAATCTTCTGGAGAGTGACCTCACAGTCTAGGATGGGTAAGATGTGAATGCACATTTCAGTTTTTATTGCCACCTCAGAACCTTTTAAAGGGACCTTTCGGACACAGCAGGCTGGAATTTTATCTGTATCATATCTGCTTTATTGGCCACTGTATTACTAAACTAGTTGTGTTTGTTTTGACAGAGACAATTCCTGAAGCTGGTGAAGATGATGCAGACCATGACAGAATATCCTGTGGCATTTGTTGTAAAGCTTTAGTGTGACTTCTACCCGAGTGTTCATACCAGTCTCACAGTTAGCAGTGCATGCAGCTCTTGGAAAGCTGTGAGCTAAGAACAATTTAAAGATTAAAACATGTGGAAAAACACTACAGCTTATACAGTAGCACCAATGCAAATGTTTAAGGGGACAATGGCCACAGGGATTAATAAAGGATCCTGTTTTGTCCAGAACTGATACTGCTTTTGTTCTTCTTTGGGAAGATCGGGGAAAGGTGTGGAACTCATCCATGAATCGTTTGGGCCTGGAGGTCAATTACATGAGGATAATGGGCAAGTAGAAAGAGGCTCCTCTTTCCAAAGGCTAATTAAGAATTTGCCTCCATGATCCTTGTGTCCTCTTCCAACTCAAGATGTTCTGTGGATCTATGGTTGTGTACTGAACTCAGAAAAATGAAGCCAGTTATGGCCCAAGTGACAAGTGTGGCTTGCATGCTGCACATCATCTCAGGCTGGGTAATGATTTTCTAGGACGTTTCCCAAGTGCTTTTTTTGACAGCTTGGTGTGTACAACCTGGAAAAGAAAAAGAGAAGTACCGAGATTTTATAGTGAGATATATACTATGGATTGTCCAGGGAAACTGGGCCATTATTTGAATAATAAAGCCTTCACTAAGTGACTGGACATGGTAAGAGACATGAAGAGAGATCCCATTTTACCTCTGAATGGCTTATTTTTACAGATAGATGAGGAGGGAGCAGATGGAACATCTTTATCCATGTGGTCTGGTAGACAAACAGTGTCACAAATGGGAATAGTTTGTTGTCCTTTACTACCCTGCAGGCAGAGGAAAAGAAGAATTACTGGTATGGGGTCCTGTTTCTGATTCTTGGGGTTGCTGTTTTTGAGTCCTTGGAATAGTGTGAACACCCTGTATTTTTAAGAGTTGCTACAAAGTTGTCAGGTGTGATAATGGGTGATGTGTGAGGTGAGACCACTCCAGTCTCTGAATTCTTGTGCAAGCTGGAAGCAAAAGCCAAACAAAATCCAGAAATAGAGACCAGAATGGCAGTGGCTGCCAGAGGCTTGAAGGAAGAAACAAACATTGTGCTTAAGACCAGAAAGGATCATTGTGATTACCAATCACCCATTGTGATTGTCTGACCCCTTGTGCTACACAGGCCACAGAACATTGCTCAGTGATTGCTACAGTTACAATTGATCTGGTTTTTGGTCTGTTTTTAATTAAAATGACACCCAACTTTAAAAGGATATCCACCTTTTAGGCCTGGAGTAATGAAGGGCCTGCACCAAAAGGTGTCATGTTCAGCTAAGTTGAATCTATCAATACTCTCTCTTCAGGGTACATTTGAATCCATTTGAATTCTTGTTGCTCTCAGAGTTGTGTGTGCCATCATCAAATACTGTCTCACTGTGTATCCCAAAGCAGACTGTTGGGAGCAGTCTCATACTTGGTTCTGGGTCTGTTCTGGACCAAAAACCAGCACTGATTGACTGAGTCCAAAGAAGGCCCTTTAGCAGTGGAGACTTCAGTTGCCAACTTGAAACGAGTTCTGGCTAAAAGAGAAATCCATCCCCTTTAATCTGCTAGCCGGATTAATCCCTGTAATGTCAACATGGTTGTGTAAAGTTAATTTTTGTGTTGGAGTAGTGTGCACTAAAAGTTACCAAAATTCTGAGGGAACGTGCCAATGTGTGAGAGACATCAAAGGTTTGTAGTAGGTTTGATCAACAAGATTCCAGTGCTGATAGTCAAACCAATTCTATTCCTCCTTTCTAATGCCGGTGATATTTATTTGTTGTTGTTTGCCCTGCTAGGTTTATTCTTGCATATGCTTGGTCACACGTGTGTTTTTCCCACTCTGTGATGGTACTTGACAGCTGACAAGGAGCAGATTGGGGAAGGGCTGTTTGCTTTTTTGAGGAGCTGAGAGTGAGCTCAGTCTCACACTTGGAGCTATTTGCTTTTGGCTTCTGAGGGTTCTGTACCTCTTCCCCATGATTTTTGCTCACTTTCACCAGAGGCAGATCTGAAAAGGAGGCAAATGGGGTTAACACCTGCCCAAAATACTTGCTGACAGGACCCCTTCTTTCAGCAGAGGCACTGGGAACATGAGGCTTTGTTATAGTTACAGTGGGTCAGACATGAACTGTGCCTTTCATTTGCATGTCTTGCTTCCTCTGCAGGAACCAGAGGAGTCAGAAATCCTTTTTTTTTTTTTTTTTTTTCCTCCCCAGAACCCTTTTTCATTGGGGATCCACACAAACTATCTCCCCTTAAATGTGAAAAGCTCAAAGTGTTTCATCAGCATTTTGAACGTGTTCCCTGACGTAAATAAGACATCTGCATGCCCAAAAGCTGAATTTAGAGCAGTGAAAATGTTTTCAGATTGGGAAGGGATAGTACTGTTTAAGAAGCAAATGTTACTTTCAGACTGTGTAGTCAATTAAGGATAGTAGTATCTACAGAAAAGATCACAAAACAGTTTTCAAAAGGAGGTCTCCTTAGGATGAGTGAATAAACCACTGCATTTCAATTCCCAAGCTGCTGTGTTTCAGGAGTTGATTTCAAGAGCACTGTTCATATGTTGCAGGTTATTCAGAGGATATTCTACACAGTCAATCGATCCTGGTCGGGGAAGATCACTCTAACAGAGCTGAGGAAAAGCAACTTCCTGCAAGTACGTGCGTTTGTGGGAGCAGGATCCAGGGTGCAGCATTCCTTGTTCCTGGGGCTGGATGGTGGGGGAGCTGCCCCTGGGCTGCAGTGGGATAAGCCAGGTGCTCAGTGCCAGCAGTGCTGGGGCTACTGGAGAAGCTGTGTCTGAGTTGAGGTGAGAAGAGCAGGGACAGGAGGGGCCCCAGGGCACTGAGAGAAGGTCAGGGTGTGACCATGATCCAGCCCTGAGGCCACATGGAGCAGCAGCCTGGCTCCTGGCAGCAGGAAGGGAAGCAGGACGTGGCATTGCACCCATGTGGAGTGGCTCACAAGCAGCCAAGAAGAGCTGCAGGAGTGCCAGGGGTAGGAGAGCCAATTTCCTGCCTCCTAGGCAGCCCTCAGCCCACTGACAGCTGCTCAGGAACATCTCTGCAATTGCAGGATAAGGCACTTTGGGAGCTGATCTCCACAGGATAATGAATGGAGCTTAGTTCCTGTTCCAGTGCCTGCAGTGTGTCCTTATGTCAGGATCTGGATCTCTGTCCTCTGTGTATTTTGCTCAAAAGAGCACCAGGTTAAAACTGTCTCAGGTTGCTCATGTCCAGCCCAGCCTAAAGAGCCAGAAAGTCTTGAGGCTGAAAGGGGAAGGACTGGCTAAAACAGTGAGATTTCCCTCCTGTTTGCCCTTCCAGGTGTAGTGTGCTGTCTTCCTCAGACCCCTCAAGTATGAATTCACATTCTTTCTCTTTTCAGGCGTCATCTCCCTTACTTGACCCCATTAGATAGGAAAAATGAGTGCCCCTTTGAATTGGCTCATGCCAGTCCAAGGCCTGGGATCCCTGTTCCTTCCCAAACTCTGTTACAAATAAATCTTCCCAGACTGTCCTGCATCTTTATCCACTCATTTTCTCCCTCTAAACATTCTCTCCATTTTTCTCCTTCCATATCTACTCTGCCTTTCATCTCCTGCAGCAGGGAAGTTCAGCTCCTTTCTGCATGTGTAAATGGCATCTTTGGGTGTGAGCTACAAAAAAAAAAAAAAGTAGTTATGGCAAAAGCTCCTCATGTGGTTGTCATTTGTAAAGAGAGAGAGAAAGGCTCAGTCTGGAGAGGCCAGTGAGTCATGGATCAAAGGCTTGGGTATCAGCAAGTCAAATAGTTCATGTCTGGCAGTGCCATCCTGTTACCCCTGCCAGAAACTTCACAACCTGGATGGGATGTGAGAGTTTTGTTTGGATTCCTTAGATGTGGGGGTGGCTGGAAGTTGATATTGAAATACCAGTGCCAACACATAACACAGCATCTGTTTTTATGGTTATGGGTAGCAGGGCCACTGAGCCTGCCTGCCTGGGGACACCATTCCCTGGGATAGCTCAGGCTGTGTTTTGCCTGCTCCCTTGGGAGAGGCTGAGGGCAGGAGAGGCCAGGCCTGCAGATTGCTGGAGCCATGATTTATTAGACAAGAAGACTTCTGGAGTCCCGTGGCCTCAGCATCAACAAGAAAAGTAGGGAAGTGGCACTGGGAAATGTGCAATGCCCTTTTGTTGCTGGGAAGGACAGGGAGGTGTAAAGTGGGAATGAAACATGGATGTTAGCAGTAAATGTTCCCTAGTAAGACATGTCAACAGGTGTTATGGTTGGAAATCTGTCTGAGCCTCCCAGTTAAACCAGAGTGATTCCTGCAACAGCACAGGGAAGTCAGTGTGTTTGATTCAGGGTCCATCCCTCCTGGCCCAGTTCAGGTGTGAGTCTGGAACAAGACTTGATTTTGCCCTTCAGGAGGCTAACAGTGATGTGTGATGGGTAAAGACATATCAGTTCCTTTGGAAGACTCTGGACTTCTTGCTGGAAATGGCTCTCAGAGTCTCTGGCGCAGGTCAGGATTGTTTCCCAGACCATGGATCCCAGCTGACACAGGAGTTTGTGTTCTTGTTTCTCTGCCTCACTCTTCACTAGATCTGAAAATGAACAAAAATTGTTGACAGGAGTGACAGAGGTGTTGTGCCAAGCAGGATGGCCAAGCCAGGTGCTCTGTAAGTACCTGCCAAGGAATACAACAACCCTGCCTATTGGGGAAAGGCTGCACTTTGGGTTAGTTCTCAGGGCTCCTGAGAAACTGGAGCGCTTCAGCTGCTCAGCTGCCTCTTCGTCCGGGTTTAACTTCCCACTGTATTTGTACCCTTTCAGACTCTTGCTCTCTTGGAAGAAGAAGATGACATAAATCAGATCACAGATTACTTCTCCTATGAGCACTTTTATGTTATATACTGCAAATTCTGGGAGCTGGATACTGACCATGACCTTTACATCAGCCAGAAGGACCTGGCTAGGTACAGTGATCAAGGTATGCTGCCTGCAAATGTGGTGGGGTGAGGGCATGGCTGAAAACAGAATGTTCCTACTGAAGAATAAAGCCTGCCTTTAATTTGGTTAATTTGATGCCTCAGAAAAAGTTTAATGTAGCCACCCATCTCCTAAATAAATGTTGATTTAGAGGAGTGCAAGTTGTACAAGCTTAGATACTGAGAACTGCAGGACACACTATTTTCTGCATGAGTAGCTACAGATGGAGCTTCTTTTCATGTGTGGGTCATTGCCAGGAGGACAGGCTAAAATAATGTCCTGAAACTTGTTTATTATTTACTGAGGGCTTTGCAGGAACTTGGAAGTAGGGACAAGAAGGATGAGCCTGTGTGAACTTGAGAGATTGTCGAAGTGCAATCTAATTATGCATGAGAGGAATCCAGAGTCCAGTGAAGCTTGGGGGATTTCAGCTTGCAGATGGACTCTGGAGAGTATCTCTTCAGTTCAGCATGGAACTTCCTTTCCAGAAGTTGAGCAGATGCCATTTTTTTTCAAAGGTTCAAGGGCCATAGACAAATTAGTGGAATACAAATCCACAAAGGGCTAAAACGCCCATGTGTTCCAAGTGCAGGCATTTATGGGGATGCCATGGGGGTTCTGGGGGAGTGTGGCAGTCACAGGACTCAGGAGGGTTGGTAGGGTGGGTGAGGATGGAGGAGTGCCTCCCTTGGGATGGGTGATACGGGAGATTGGTCCCTGCTGGGAAGCTACAGTGTGGAATGCAGTATTTGTTGCACAGGAGGCACGAGAGCCCTGAGGTGCTGGGGAGCCAAGGATTAAGGGGAGAAGCCGTGGGTGCAGTGCCCAGCAGCCTGTGAGCTGTGCCAGGCCACCTGAGGGGTGGGGCAGGCTGGGTCTGCCTGGCTGCAGTGCCAGAACACTGCCAGGACCACTGGAGTGATGGAGAACATGTAGAAGTGTAGTCTTGAGTTTCATGCCTGGGATGTTTTGATCTTGGAAGGGTTCTTTCCCAGGCATTCTTCTTGTAAACAGAAGAACAATGTTTTGTAAATAGAAGGATGTTTACATTCTTTCTTATAGGAGGGACCTTCTTCTGATGTCCCTCTGGGATGACCAATTGATTGAAAAGTTTCCCTTTGTGTTACCAATCAAACTGGCCTCTGACATTCTGTATAAAGAGGAGCTCATCCCACAATAAGAGGGGAGAACCCCCTGACCACTTTCTAAAGGAGCCTGTGTCTCTCCCAATGAGTGCATGACACAGCTGCATTGTGACATAGGAGTCCAGGTGGGGCTCAGCTGCCTGGGGTGGTGAGGTCACTGTGCAAATCCTGTCCAGAACTGGTACCTGCAGCTTGGCTTGTGCTCTGCCATAACAGTCTATGCCACAGCTCTGCTGGCTGGCAGAGCCTCACCTTTATGCTGGTGTTTCATTGTCTTCCCTACAGCATGATTGCCACAGCCTGTCCTTTCCTCAAAAGTGATTTGTAGGGATTTGATGTGTCTTTTTTGCTTGATAACTGAACTTCTTTTGCAGTAAACACTGGGATAGTCTGCTTCTTCTATGTGACAAATCCTACTGCAGCAAAGAAGGAGTAACATGCCCATTTCCAAGGGTCCAGATAACAGTTGCCATCTTTGTGGGACATTGTGGTGTATGGAAGGATCCAAAGGCAGACACACTGGGAGAATCATCTTGGGGTTTTAGAAATGGTGCTAAACAGAGGGTGGTTAGACAGGTAGTGTAAGTAGAGCCTTCTTTTAACAATGGGAAAGAGCTTTGTGTGGATTCAGCATGAACAACTGATTGTAGTTATTCCTGTGAGCTGCAGCTTCATAGTCTCTGTGTTTTCCTTGTTTCCAGCTTTGTCAAACAGGATCATCGAGAGGATATTCAGTGGTGCTGTGGTGAGGTGAGGAGTAGCACACTTCTTGGGGGAAGAAGGGAAGAGAATTTCTGTCAGGTTGAGAACTGCAAGTTATTCTCAGAAATGCCTCTGATCAGAATGGTTTCCCACAGGGTGCTCCAGCTGGAACTGCCTGAACAGGGAGTGAGACTTCTGGGTATCTTAAGAAAACAAAATAAAAATCCCATAGGATGGGATAACTGGGCAAAGCTGGAAGGCATGGCACAGGGATAGCTGGAGAGCACTGCTTTGAAGTCTCTGAAAAGGGACATGCTGTGGGAGGGGATGTGGCACATGAGCTTCAGCTCTGTGGTGATAAAAGGCAGTAAATGCTGTGCCTGGTGCTGCAGGGTGCAGGGAGTACAGGCTGAATAGGTGACAGTGCCCCATTTTCTCACACTAATGATTTGAAAAATATCTTTGATGTCCTGAGTATTTAGGGGCCTGGTGATTTTTAATCTCTTTTTCTGCTATGTCTTCTAGAGGCACTGAAGTTCAAAAGGAAGGGCGCATGAGTTATGCAGATTTTGTGTGGCTCCTGATTTCAGAGGAAGACAAAAGGAGTGCTACAAGGTGAGACTGATTTCCGTGTCTTAGTAAAATCATTGAGGTGAGCAAATAAGATATGGAAACTTCTGTGACCTACCACTTTCTACAAGAGAGAGCAGCTTGTTGTCTGGAGGTTGTTAGGAAACATCTTACTGGTGATGGTTGGTCAAATCATTTGCTTTTCTTGAGGAAAAATTGCATAGAAGCAGAGTTTTCTTGTCATTTTTTATATCTTGGTAGTCATCAGTGCCTTTGATCACCTCATGCATGAGGCACTGGCTCTTAGCACACACTCCTGAGGTGCTGGCAGCAGTTGGACACATCCCTTCACAGGTGGATTGGGTGTGTAAGGAGGGTTTGTGGGGAAACTTCACTGTGGCACTTTGTAAAACCTGCCTGTGGCCTGGTTTGTACAGGCAGGGTGGGACTGCTGTGCAGGTGTGATCCAGATGTGCACATGAGTGTTAGCACAAGGAATCTTACACATAACAAGAGAAGAAAAATCCAGAACTGCAGGCCTTGACCCTCCAGAGGGGAGGAGGGATGCAGAGTCCAGCTGCCTGAGAGCTCACCCTTGTGTATAAAGGGGCCAATGAGTGCATGACACAGCTGCCTTGTCCCTCACCAGGGTCCCTGCCGTGTCCTGGCCTCGGAGCTGGCTCTATTTGGCCAACTCTTGCTGCTCTGTCAGACAGGGACTCCCTGCCCTGCGTGAGCCCCCTTGGGCTGCAGCACAGTGAACAGTGGGTACAGGTGAGACAGGTCATGAGTGTGGCTGTGCTGCTCCCAGCCACCTGGGAGACTAACAGGAGGTGCTTGGAGTGTTGGCCTGTGCCCTGACCCTTCCCAACAGGTCTTGTCATCCCTAGCTTTATGCCAGGCTGTGGCAGAGGAGCCTTGGGGGGTGGGTAGGGGGGTGTGCCCTGCTGCAGTCTCTGCTGTGTGGGTGCCCCAGTGCAGTGCTGCAGTGTCCCTGCTCTGTTCCCAGCATCGAGTACTGGTTCCGCTGCATGGACCTGGATGGGGACGGGGTGCTGTCCATGTACGAGCTGGAATTCTTCTATGAGGAGCAGTGTGAGCGCATGGAGGTGATGGGCATAGAGCCACTGCCATTCCAGGACCTGCTGTGCCAGATGCTGGACCTGGTTAAGCCAGAGAGGGAAGGTAAGTCTTGTTAAGACAGAGCTTTCACCCCCTTTCATTTGTGGGGGGTTGAGAAGGTAAAGGCACTGTGAAACCCATCTACAGGCAGAGCTCTGTGTGAGAGTCCCAGGGTGGAAATTACTGCACACTGAGCCACGATGTTGTGCATCAGGAGGTCTGAAATACTGAAACAAGAGAGCTTGTGAATTAACTGCCTGAGACTGAAGCAGCAATTCTTGTGTGCTCCAGCTGTGGGATGTGCTGACAGTCTACACTGTAAAATTGAACCATCCCCATTCACATGCCTACATATTTCACATAAATGTCAAAGGCCTCCATATATATGTGAGATTTAAGCTTAATAAACGGACCCATTTATTGAATAATGTTAAAATCTGTGACTGACTTGAGAAGGAATTTTGTGCTATTGAAGCCTACTGGTGTCACAATTAAAACTTTTGTAAGAACGCAGTAACACAACCGTGTGGGGTTTTTCTGTAGGAAGAGTAACCTTGCGAGACCTGAAGAGGTGCAGAATGGCTCATGTGTTCTTCAACACCTTCTTCAATTTAGAGAAATATCTGGACAATGAACAGAGGGATCCCTTTGCAGTGCAAAAGGTATCAATCACCTTCATTTCTAAATAAGGGAATCTCACTCTCATCTTTGGAGTGCTTCTGGATGTAGGGAAAATACAACTGAATAAAAGAACACTTTTTTCACAAGTACAGCTTATTTATTGTCTCCCAGAAGCCTCTTATCTGCTCAAAGTACACAAAAGTGGAGGGGATGCCAAAACCAGCTCTGGTTCCCTCACATATTGTTCCCACATAATCTCCAATAAAAACTTTGTGGTTCCATGTTTCAAGGCTTAAATACATCCCCAGACAGGACCACCCTGTTTGTTTGTTTGAACTGGATCATCATAAAGTGGGACCAGGGGGATAATAAGTTATCCCCATCCTGTAGTAAATGGCAGAGGGCCAGGTATTTACAGAGGTGTTACCCTGTCATCTTCTCTAACTTAGCAAACTGTAAAGAGTCCCTCAAAAGATCAGTTACCCTTGACCTTTGATGGACAGATTTGAAACCACCGAGTTCTTCCATCCTGTATGGAGTGCACAGACTGAGCAAGAGCACACCAAGCGTGTGGTTGTTGCATTTCTGAAGTGGAGCAGATGCAGGTTTTTGGCATCTCAGGTCACATGCTGAGCTTTACTCACCCTAAGAGGTATTTTTTCATAGTCCTTTATGTGCAGATGTTCAAACAGTCTAAGATGGTTGTGGCTTTCTCAGTTAGGTTTGCCTGGCTGTTTCCATGCATTCCTTACTGCCCTAGAGGCTGACTGTGTGATCTCTTTAGGACATGGACAGCGACAGCCCCGAGCCCTCAGACTGGGACAGGTACGCGGCTGAGGAGTACGAGATCCTGGTGGCCGAGGAGTCTGGGAATGAGCAGCTCCAGGAGGGGTGAGCATGGGCCTGGCACTGCCCTGGGCACTGCCCTGGGCACTCACAGTGCCTCCAGCTGGGCTCTGCTGGGGCACGTGCTGCCACTGCCAGCAAGGCAGTGCAGCAGTGGGATCAGCATTTGGGCTGGACTCTGGAGCACGTGAGGCCTGGGACAGCTGCTCCCTGCAGCAGGAGTGGAGTGGTGCTGGGGGGCAGCCACTTGGATCAGCTGCACACATCAGTGAAGGGGAAAAAAAGGTCTCCATACAAAAACAGGGACTTCTTTTGGTCTCCATACAAAAGCAGAGATCAAATGACTTTCGCTGGTCTTGGCCCTGTATTGACACTGTCATAGATTAGAAGCTGTAGCTCTGTTATATTTATTATACCTAGCAGAGGCTTTAGTCCAACTTTGTCTATTAGTATGTGCTCTTCATAAGTTATGCTGCAATATTTTCATTAATTTACTAAGTTTGTTGAGACTTTTTTTAAAACATTTGGTTTCTTCAATACCTACACTCAGTTTCTAGCCTTCTGTAAGATTCTGGACAGACACACCAGCTATCTTTAGCCAGTGAATTTAGGCAGAGCAGTTGTTCCAGCACTTCTCTGTGGGCAAGGGCTTCCTGCAGATAAATGGGGACTCAGTCTAATCTTCCTTTAGATTTGTGTCTGTGTTGGCATCTTCTTAAGAATATTTCTTTCAACCACCCAAAGAATGCTTACCGTGTGTTAATCCTGCATGATTCAGGATTGCATCCAGGCTTAAGCAGTATTTATAGAGCCAGTAGAGTATTGAGAAGATTGCATCATTTTCAAAACTTCCCACACTGGAAATTGTTTGGGATCACTGTAGCACCTACTAATTAAGCACAGAGATTTGCAAAGCTATTGAGAGCTGTTCCCCTCTCTGCCTGTGCATTCAAACAGCAACAGGCTGTTCCCTCTGCCCCTCTGAGCTGCCTGGCTTTCTGTGGCCTTCACAATGGAAGCTGAGGTAGGGCAGGATGGAAGATGAAATTGCTGCATTCCCTGCAGCTGTTTTGCAACACCTGTGTCTTCAGCACAGAAAAGAAACAGGAGGCTGCCATTTAAAAGCTTCATGCAGGACCATGAATTCCCAAAGTCACCAAAATCAGAGGAAGAGCGACAGGTAATGTCAGATTTTTGAAGTTGTTCTGAAGCAGCTCTGTGTCCTGCAAAGAGCATGTCAGCAACCTGGCTGCTAGCTTTAAGAGCCCCTGAAAAGCTCTGTAGTCATGGCAGCAGGATTAGATCTCATTTGTGGAGCATAGCAACAGACCACGAAGGAAAAAAGAAAGGAAAAAGAAAAACAAAGAGCTGGATGCCCAGACAAATTTGCCAGAAAGAGCCATTGAGTTTTTGCACATACATTATTTCTGCTGTGTTTTGAGGATGACAGAAGCACAGAGCAGGGACAGGACCAAGACAATTCCTGGTGAGCTCTGGGAGAGACTGGAAGATTTTTGGCTAAGTTAGCTGGCAGAACATGAAATCTGGTCTTTGTCTTAGGAGTACATTTGAAAACAGCCATCATTTAGCAATCACAGATGCATCAGTGTGTCCCACTTCTGTGATTAGCCCTGTCCCTGCTTCTCTGGAAGGAAAGTTTCTAAAGCCAGTCAGTCTAAAGCTGGCTGAGGCATGCCCAGGAGAGAGCCCTGCTCTCAGAATGGGAATCTCATCAAGGCAGGGAATAGTCCCAGTATCCACAGATAACTTCCAGGATGCTGAACTCCATCGAGAGCTGCAGTCACCAAAATTAAGAGGAAGGTCTTGTCTTGCTCAAGACAACAATAAAGCATCACATTTTGGGACTTCACTGGAAACTTCAGCTGATCTGAGCTCTTCTCAGCCAAGCTCTGCTCTGTGACTTGTCTGGGATTCCACAGAGAGAGACTGTCCCTGGGGAATGGGTGCTCACAGTGCTCTCTGGAGGCAGCACCAACAGCTGGGTCTGGCCAGCACAAGCCTTGGATGCAGATACAAGCCTTGGTTTTGCAGCAAACCAAGCCCTCCCTGCAGGGCAGGGCAGCAATGGGCACTGCTTGGTTCCCTGTCCCAGAACCCAGCCTCAGTCTGCTGATGGACACAGAAACCACCATTGCCCTCAGGGAAAGAGATCTTTCTACATGGGAAGGAAAAAAAGGAGGAAGAGGATCTTTTGTCAGCTGCTGGTGGGAAAAGGTCCCCTGAGCAACAAAGCAGAGCATCCTGCTCAGAGTGGAAAGAGGGGACAGAGGCATAGGAACAGAAGATGTTGGTTTAGGCAGTTTAGACCATTCCTCTTGTCTCCCTCCAGTTGTCTGATGGCTCAGCTGCTCTATTCCCAGAACCCAGCAGTGTAAGAAAGGGAAAGGAGGAACAAGAACATCATTGAACCAGCCAGAGCCAAAACGTGTGTTTGTCAGGAAGGAAGGGCAGAAAGAAAGAATTCCCTGGTGTAATTTCCCTCCTCTGAACAACCTAGAGTTGCCACAGTTGAGTCTTGAGGAATGGGTATTTAACCTGCACAAGCCCATGTTTGTTTTTATGGCACTGAAGTTCTGAAGCTGGCCTGGGAGGAGAGCAAGGATTACCTTTAGTGCTAATCTTGTTCAAAAGCATCCCAGAGATGCTCCTTAGCTATAAAGGTGGAAAGCATTTATTCCAAGATGGGAAAGGCAGGCACTGTTGAGCCTTAAGGAACAAACCAGTGCAGTGGAAAAGTAACTCACTGGGAAAGGACAGTGGGAAGTCCCTTTTGAAGCAGACATGAGAGGGTTTAGTCCAGAAGCAAAACACACCTGAAGAAAAAAATTATAATGGAGCTCCAGCTGCTGGTGACTGTGCAATACAGGGAAGAGGTCACGTTCCATTTGTAGGAGAGAAAGGGACAAGTCTAACAGAAGGTGGTAGAATTGGAGGAAAAGGAGATGCAAAAGGAACATTCTAAGAACAGCATTCAAATGGAAATACAAAGTTTTCCTCAGCTGCATCACTTTAAACCACTTTAAATCACTTTAAAGAGATTAGAGGAGCTGAGGCACCTGAAAACATTCCCAATCCATTCCTGGTGGGGGAGACAGGGCAACAGCCCCCACAGGCACCACTGAGGCAAGAAGGGTGCAAATTGCACATATTTTGGCAACCTTGCACACCTGGTGAGAATGTGTGCAGGATCCAGACCATTGTTTCCCTTCTCCCACTTATTCAAGAATCCAGAAGGTGGCAGAATTACTAAGCAGGTCCTTTCCTTATGGAAGAGAAAGGACAGCCTTCTCCAGGAAGGTCTGAGCTGGCCTCCCCTGCACAGAGGGAGGTTCCTGCCTACAGCAGGACAGTCCCTGACAGCCTCCCAAGGGTTTGCTGGGCCTGCATGTGGGTCAGCTGAGGGAAAAACCACAGGAGGGGTAGACAATTCCTTCCTGGCACATCCATGCTGGGCTATCAAAGGAGCTCACCTTTTTGCAGCCCAGTTTACCACTGAACACGAGAGCCATTCCTGTGCTGGCTGTTGGAGCACCTGCTCCAGCATTTCTTTTGTGAGCAACCTGGCTTTAGAATAAAAGGAAGAACTTTAATTTCTTGGGAGCCCTGCAAAACTAACCTGTAGTATGTTGTGACTGAAGGGAAACATCTTAAAAACATCATTTCTTGGGCCTAGGAATGGACTGAGAGCCCCAGAGCCACATCCTGTGCTGCAGGGCATGGAACCCAACCAGCCTGGATAGTGCAGCTGGAGCTGAGAATTCCCACCAAACCTCCTCGGACCAAAAATGCTCAATCCTGGATATCAACCTTCAGACTGAGGGAGAGAGGAACATGAAACATGGCCACAGTGGTTATTCTGTGTCTGTCAAAACACACCTCAGCCAGAAGATGCTTTGGACCAGCTGTTTCTGGGGCTGTGGTTGGATGACTTTATTTCCACACTGAACTATTGAGGCTCTGGGAGTTCCTGGCAATTATTATTGAAGCTGGATTCAGATTTTCTGATGCTGAGCACCAGTGGGAATTTGTTTCAGAAGCCTCAGCCGAGGCTGGATGGGAGCACAGATCCATGTCTGCTGTCAGAGTGCTGATTACTCCCACCCTCTTCCCATGCCTCAGGAATCTCCTCCTGGAGGTTCACCTCTCACATGCTACTGCATTTTAGCCAGCTGGCTTAGTAGCCACTGAAATAACTGACCTGGAAACCAAAGTACAGCTTTTAAAGACACACCTTTTGTCTTTGCAGATCATGTGAAGAAGACTATGACACAGATGAAGTCTTACCTCCCCCTGAAACTGGAGACAAGTCAGACAAACTAGTTATCTCAGATCTCTGAGCAGAGAGGAGTGGAAGACAGCCCATATCTTTCAAACTGGATAACATTCAGTCCCAAGGCACTTGGGGGTTTTCCTTAAATCCATCATTGGAACAATGTGCTTTATTTTGGACACTGAAACCTGAGACCCCTTTTTGTCTTCCTGTGTAATTGCAATAAGGTAATTTCTATGAAAAGGCATTTTACAATGTGTTATTGTGCACACTCACTGAAAATGGTGATTGCACCTTGTTTCATTTATATATAAATTCTGGTATGTCCCCAGATGTGCAATAAACGCCAGCATCCCATGATTACCTGTAACAGCTGCATGCAACATCTGTAGTGATCATTTCTCAGTCAGTTCTGTCCTGTGCCACTCTGTCCCCTTGGCTTTATACCAGGAGTGACAAAAGAGTTGCCAAATTAACTTAAAAGTGTGTCTAGAAATCTTTTAAAACACAGGTCCCAGTGAAGTTCTTTTTTTCCTTCGCATCCTGGAAACAGAGGGAACGTGTCTGTGCATGGGGAGAGTGAAGCCCCTTTGTGCTTTGCCCCCAAGCTCTCACCCTGGCTGCTGCTCTGCTCCGCTGCTGTGGAGCTGTGGGCAGTGGCAGCACTACACCACCTCACTTCTCTAGGAATTTGAGATACAGTTTCCTGTTCTGGTCCTGTGTCCCCTCCTGTGCTGATCTGCCTCTGGCCAGGCTTTGTCTGTGTAGATTTCTACTTTGCAGAATTGTTTCAGAGTATTTACAGCCAATATGGATCTCTGCTGTTCAGCTACTGTGCTGAGGCTGCTGTGCCTGGTGTGCACCAGTTGTGTCCATTCCTGTATTCTCCTCCTTTCCTGTAGCCTTCTTCAGCCTGTAGCCAAGAGGCTAAGCTGAGCTAATGAAGAAAAAAACCAACCCCCTCTTTTAAATAGTGAAGGAATTAGTCTGTATTATTGCCAAAATTAATTTTTCTCCCAGGCTCAGGGAGGAAATGCTGTAACTAATGAATTCCTGCTTTAAGTGCAAAATTAAACCAACTTTCCCCCCTAGAATCACAAGTGCTACCTCTGCTCTCATTACACACTGCTGCTGCAGCTGTCCCTCCTGGCCAGCAGGAACTGTCTGTGCTTCAGCACAGGGGTGATTACAACAAATTCTTAATTGTAGCCCTCACCTATGCACAAGCAGCTCCGGGCCTTACCTTCACCTGGGCCGGCCGTGAGCCCTCCCAGCTGTGCTCTGCAGCGCTGGCTTGCTGTGTGTGCTCTGTAGCTGCTGTCACCGCCCTGGGAGAGCCGCAGGCTGTGCCTCCCTCCTGCCGGAGCTCCTGGGCGCTGCCTGTCCCGTTCCCAGCCCCTCTGCCCTCCCTGGAGCACCGCGGGCAGGGCAGAACTCCTGTCCCCACGGACGGGCCGGGACCGGATCCCTGCGGCACCTCCGGGGGTCAGCATCCAGGTGAGGAGGGGCTGATCACTCCCGCGCACTCCGGGCTTTTCCAGGAGCCTCTGAAGCCCCGGCCCTGCCTGCCACCGCCCAGGGGGATCTGCTGCTGCCCCCTGCGGCCAGAACTCTCCCACGATCAAACTCGGGAAGAGAGAGGGGTTTCACTTGAACTGACCAGATGCATACACAGCCCCCGGGATCCTGGACTTGGTGTTTGGGAAACTTCTGGATGCCCACAAAGGCCCTGCCAGGTGACCTGCATCCATCCCATAGTAACAGATGAAGCAGGGAGCACTCTGAGCAAACCAAGACAAGCCCCTGGAATGCAGCAAGCACACAGTGTCTGGATCCCTTCTCCATCACTGCCATAACCTCGAAGGGAAAACCTTCCCTGGGGGTGATTCCCCAAATGCAGAACCACCAAGGAACTGACTGCAGGAATGGCCACAGGATGGAGGTCCCAGAGCTGCTGCCTGGAACAGCTCCAGCCATGTTTTCCTGAAAAGAATCTGGGCACAGCAGGAGTTCACCCTTCCCTCACTGCCATGGTCCAGAGGGGCCTTTCAGTTTACATCTCTCCGAAGACCAAGATTCCTCAAAAGGAACAAGAACCTGACCCCATTCTAGGCTGAAATGGAACCCTCATGGTCCTCCAGCAGCAGTACTGCAATGCCTTGTTTGCCAGTGCTGGAGAGCTTCAATCACCCATCACTTCAGGGCCTTTATCTGCCTTTTGCAGAGGGCCTTTAATTCAACCCATCCCTGAATTCAGGCTCCCACCTCACACCATGCCAGCCTGACTGGTGCCTTTCTTTGCAGAAGTCAGAACCCAGAGTGAGTTGAACTCACAGATGCCTTCCCAAGGTTTGGTTCAATAAATGGAGACAGGAAGCTGATAGCTGCTCTGCTGAGCCCAAACCCAGCCCCTCTCTCCTACAGACATTCAGAACTGCTACAACAACAGAGTGAATCCAGACCCAGTCCATGCTTTCTGGTAGGTCAACACAAGCTAATCCAAACTCCTCCCCACAAATTTACAGCAAATGTTTTGCATTCTATGTGAATAGAAGGACAAGCTGCAGAAGCCACTGCTACTGTGATGGCAGTGCAAAATCTGCAGTAATATTCCAGGAATGGAAATCCATTCTCTCCCTAAAGTACCTGAAAACAACCACAATTCAGCAAGCACACACGTGCATTAACAGAGGATGTGTTCTGCACCCCAGCTGTGACTGAGCCCTGTCCCCAGCTGCTCTGGCTGGCAGGTTTGGAACTCTGCAGGATTTAAGTGAGGTAAATTTGGGAACTCCTCTCCTACTTCTCCGTGTTTTTCTGGGATAGTCAAGGGTGCTGTGTCCAGCCAGCAGAGCTGCTCAGCTGCAGCAAAGCAGCCCTGGAAGCCCTGCCCAAAAGATTTGTGGGAGTCCCTTGGCTGTGGCTCTGCCTCCTGACTCCGTGTCCGTGCCACTTCAGATGTTGCATCCCTGGAAGGACACATCCTGCATTTTTCAGTGCACATCCAGCTCACACTGAAGGCTTTTTCCTTACGAGTAGTCAGAAAAGTGAGTAAAAATCAGTTTTGCATGATAAAAATGTGATTGTGCTTATTTGTTCTCTCTAGTCTGCTTTTGTCTAGCAAAATGAAGTCCTGTGTTCTTACAAACCCCTTGTTTTTTACTGTTTTATCACAAACATTTTCTCTCTGCAGTACAAAGATGGGAGTATGGCTCAGTATAACTGCTGGAATGGTACTAGTTGGATTTTTTTCTGTCTTCTAAAAGAAATGTCAGTAGTACTTGCTGCATCCCAGGTTTTGGCAGTGAACCCTGGGCACTGCTCCAGCTCCCCTCCTGCCTGTGAGGGGCAAGTGCTGCAGAACAGACATGGACAGCAAGAAAGGGATTGCAAAGCCTTCCTGCTCTCCTGAACCAAGGATTTAATGAAGCTGACTCAAAACACTCTAACCAAGGTACTGAGCTTAGTTTCTGAAACAAAATTGTCCTGAAAGACCAATGCTAAGTTCACTGAACTATCATTGTAACAGCATTTGGAGTCTCTAGATCAGTATCTTGGGTCTATGCAAACAAAACTGAACCTCAGTGAAGAGCATGAGCTACTGTAAGAAAAACATAAACAGAGCTTCCCCTTGTGTGCTCATCTTCTCACTGTATCACTGGGTGAGGGGGTTAGAAACTGAATGTTTAATAATAATAATAAAGGTTCTCATACTTTGTAAAAGTAGTTTTGGAGACATTTTGTGGTGGCATGGTTTGATCTTTGTATTTTTACTTTATATTTTCTTCTTTTTTGGCAAATAAAGGACTTTTGAATTTAAAAAGGAAAACCTGTCTCGGTGGTGGGGTCGAGTGTTACTGCTCACTTCATCTCCAAGTGCTGTGCCAAACTCTCCTTCCCTGCTGTGGTGAGCTCACACCACCCAGGTCCCTGCAAGCAAATGCCTTCCAAAGCCAGAATTCCAGGCTTTCTTCTCAACAATACTGGGATAAAGCAATCTGACCACTTACCTCCCTCACATCTGTGTCCTCAGTGTAGGGCACTGTCCCTGTGATGACTTACCAAAACACCCAACTCCCTCATTTTAACCTGTCCTGAAAAAAAAGAGGTATCTCCTGGATCATTTGCAAGTGGACTGAACAAGAAAAAAAAAATTAAAAAATGAAAAAGAAAGGGAAAACCAGTAATGCCTTTTTAAATTTACCTATCTGCAAATGCTCAAGCAGAGTCAGTGTGTTGGTCTTTGGGTGCCTAAATATGTCTGTAGGACAGTCACCTTTTGGTGAGTTGCTTTAGGATATCAAAAGCCCTTCAGTTTCTAAATTTAATAGTCAAGACCAAAGATCTGCCTGTGCTATTCTCGGTAGTACTGGATACAGCATTACCCACCTTTCAGAGGGGATCTCCTCAGCTGTGCCACACACTTGGAACAATCCTTACAAAGGTGCTTGTTTGTGTCCTTTCAATTCTCCAAATCAGCAATCAAAAATTCTTTTCTGTTTTGTATAGAATATAAATAAGAATTATCTGGGGACGGGGTGCTTCTTGATGCAGTAAAAAAATAGTTCTGTGCTGGGTCACACCATCCCTGTTCCACAGCTGTGGGATCTGTTCCTTGAAACTCTTGGAGTTTCACTGAGGGAGCAGCTCCCTGCTGTGCCAGAAGAGCCTGCCTTGGCCAACAGGCTTTTCGGGTTTATTTCCCTGCAACTCTGCAGCTTCTGGCAGCACCAGCTGCTGGGGCCAGCAGGGGCAGCCCCGGGCTGTGCTGAAAGCACCAAGGGGAGCCTCTGCACAGGGCAGCTGTTCCTCTCTTCTGGGAATGTGTTCAGCTCCCGTGCAAGGGAAAAGCATCGACAGGGAGAGGCTGCAGTGCCCCCCGTGCCCCTGGCTCTGCACCGTGGTCCAGAGCAGCTCCTGCTGGGAGAGCTGCAAGGTAACACATCTGGGGGTTAATTTTTTTTGTCTCCTTGTCCCCCTCCTCTGGGATTTAATCCCAACCCCCAGTTTGTCATAGAATCGTTAAGGTTGGAAAAGACCCCCCATGATCACCAAATCCAACCTTGAGAAAGCTCCACCCTGCCCTCTAAGCCCTGTCACCAAGGGCCACACTGGCTTGTGTTTGAATGTTTTTGAACATCTCCTGATGTGTGGTACCAGGGAAGAGCCTTCCCCTCCACATGGAAGAGTAGAGGAGTTCTCCTCCTTGTGCAGAACTCTGTTCAGATCTGGATGGTCAGAAGCACTGGATTTTGTACCACTACACATAAACTGCTGCTTTTTCTTTTTGACTCTGCTCTACAAATTACAGGGTTTTAATAAAGTTTGGCAGTAAATCCCTGCCTTCAAGGGGATTGGGAAGAAATCTGGAGTATCACACGGTTCCTCTGTAAGGAATCCCCAAGCAGCTCCCTCTGTGCTAATGCTGGGAACAGCTCCTGAGCCCGCAGGAGGAACGCCGGGAATTCCCAGCTGGGCCAGGCTGGAGCTCAGTCAGTCACAGAGCCGCACCCACCAGGGACTCTCCTCCTCCTGGGATGGGCAGCAGGGCCAAGTCCCTCCCGGGCTGTGCTGGACCTGCTCTCCCCCTGCTCTCTGCCAAAGGCACGGCAGGAAGGCCCCACACACCAGGAAGCTGCTGTGGAAGGAATGCTTTCCCAGCTGGGGCTGCTGGAATTCCTGTCAGCACCAAGACGAGATCCTTTCCTTGCTCAGCTCACGAACAACTAGCCAGGAGGGCAAGGAAACCAAGCCGAGCCAACTCTAATTTAAACAATTAGGGAATTAATCATCAACACACTAAGTAGTATTTAGACAGTGAGTTCAACATATGCCACACTGATGCCTTCAGCAGTTGCAAAATAGAATTAGAAAACTAACATTTATTAAATCAATTTGAATTTTAATATACATTTCAAGAATGTGGCAGCATAAAAGGAAATGTTTTTAGAAACAACCTGAATCTACCATTTGCAGTTTTACATTAACCATCAGGGCTCTCCTGTCGACGCTCTGAAACACTCTTGACCTAAGTTCTCCAAACTTTTAGTACCACATTGAATGCAGCAGTGAGATGGTAAAAATTCCAAATCCTCCCACATTTCTGGAGCAAAGGTACTTTGTATTTAATTTAATGAAAGTCCTAAAAATGTACCATCAACAATCTCGGCAAAACTGAACAGCTCTGCAAAAGCATTCGGACACAACCCGTGCTGTGCAGCCACTCCCAGACTCCGGGTCGCTACTTTGCTTACACGCAGTGGACTAAGAAACAGATTTACATTAGTAGGTCACGATCAAACCACCAAATTAGAGACTGGTAGGATCCCTCTGGGTCAACACAAAAATCACATACAAGTTTAACTAAATACATTTTAATAGGACATCGTTAAATCTCATGAGGGCTAAAAAACACAGATCTTAGGTACTTGGGTTGGCAAATAAAGACAAGAATACTAAGAAGCATTTTCCACCATTTACTCATTATCAAAAATATTTTTCAACTCTTCTTGCAAAACAAAAACAAAAAAGTACAGACTGGACACGTACATCACATTTTTCTTCCTATGGCTTTAACCCCCCACCCTGCCCACCCCACAAAAAAGACGGGGGGAGAAACAAACCAAAACCAACAAAAAGCTCTGACCACATTCACAGAAAATGACACCATGGTACACTACAAAACAAAAGGAGGTGCCATTTGTGTCCAAAGGGTTTTGCTCATTTCTCGGTGAGGAACCGTCATTGTACGTGCTTTGTGCCAAATCAAAGCACACCCAGCGCCGGGCCGGAAAGCACCGCGGGGGCTCTGCCTGAGGAAAAGGGAAGATGGAAGCAGGAGAGGAACTAAAAAAAAAATATCCATACACTATTTAACATGCTGTTGAAACAGGAATGGCCTTTAAAATCAGACAGTAATGTTTGTGTTCGAGTCAGCCCGTGTTTGGGTTGTGCCATATCATTCCAAGAGGAGAATTTCTGCTTTCACAAAGTCATCTCAGCTTTTTAGGTTTCCACCGAAGCCCTGGAGGCACAACTGAATCTTGTGCCTGCAATCTTATGTAGGGGTCGCACTGAAATCAACCGTTTTTGCACAAAGCTGAATTCCTAAGAGGAATTCTTTCACTGTAACACTTTTCCAGATAAGCTCGACAACTTTGTGTTATTTTTCTATTTTCGAGCCTTTTGGCCCAGGTTGAAAAGCAATGACCTTCAAAAGCTGCTTTCAACATTTTAGCAAAAAATGAGATAGGTTCAGGGTGGAGTGAGTTATATATAGCTTATTCTGTTTAGCAAACACCCCAAAAATTTGACCTTTGACAGCCCTTGATCCTGTGCCCCGGCTGGGAGTGCCTGTCAGTGCGGAACTCGCCTCCACGGGAGGGATCCCAGCTCTGTCACAAACCTGATCAAACAACCCCCAGTGGTGATAAGTGCTGTGGAACCTCCCTGGAGCCCTGGCACGGATCAGCACCAGAGGGGGGAGAATCAGCCAAGGACTCCCTGTAACCCACAAAACCCCTTCTCTTCCCTAGAAGCAACAGCAGTAAAACACCAGGAACTCGGGAAAGGGAGAGGATGGTGCCAACAGAACTTGAGCCTTTGTAGGGTGCCAGTGATGTTCTCCCCCAGCCCAGCCCCTCAGTGACTGTCACACGCAGGGGGCTGGCACAGAGGGGCAGCTGAGCAGGGACGTGACCTGTGAAGCGTCGGGAAGACAAACCCCAAGGATGATGTCATTCCCAGGATGGGGTCTCCAAACTGGAGCTCGACATTCACATCCACCCGGCCCTCCTGAGCTCTGCCTGCGGCCTGAGGTGCCTTTTGGCCTGCCAGCCCGCTCAGTAGATTTATTCATCTTGTTTTAACTGTATGCTGTTCAGTAGAGGGCACAGCCACTTCCCACAATCACCACTGCCTACCCTTTCCGGAGTGCATCCCCCAGCTCAGTGCTGCCTGTCCCACAGGAACGTCAGGTCATTTCCTGCTCGTGGTGACTGTAACCCATCAAATAATTATTCTTCTACACCATCATCTAGCACAGTTGAGATGCACTATCTGGATGCTACACTGAAGCTGAAGCTTTGACTGAGCACAAAGCATGAGCAAGTACAATGAGGTCAAATATATTCCTTGTCAAAAGATCTTGTGATAAAATCATTTACATCAGCAATCGATCTCAAACTATGAGGTGCTGTAAGAACTAAAAACAGTTTTAGGGTAACTCCTCCATTATCTGCAACTATTTCCCAGACACTAATACACAGAACATAGCAATGAAAAACACTTGATACAAGTGATCTAAACGCAGGAGCTCCAGCAAGTTAAACAGAACCATAGCTGCCTTAAACCTGTAGCAGTTCCCCTACGGATGGCAGGGAAAAGAAAGAAAGGTTTAACAGTCATATCTCATGTCTATAGCTTCATCCAAACTTTTCTCATCGTGTGTACTGGCAGCTAAAAACGTCGTTACTGGTGACCCTGTCACATTGATTACACTGGTGCTTGTGCTGGCATTGCGCACGGCAATGCTTGTCACATTAATGCCCAAAGTAAGCCGAGTCTGCTCCAAGGCCTTTTCTGGCACTGCAAAGGCCTCCAGCTTCTTCTCCCCGTTAGCCATGTAGGAGTTTTGGCAGCCACGGCATATGCAGTCAAGGCAGGCTTTGCGGTTCGAGTAGCAAGGGCAGCGTTGGCCACGGCATGTAAGAACACTTGGATTTTGGGTGGCACGACCACATTTACACCCTTTCTTTTCTTGTGGCTTTTTATACACAGTTTTTGTCGGGCTTCCTGGCATAACGTTACTGCTGGGAACTTTCTCCTTTGCCTTGTCTTTTGTTTTCAGCACCCCCGGTTTGGCTTTCGGGTGGGATTTCTTAGGGGCATGTTCTAAGTTCTTTTTCATGCTTTTGTTAGACAGGAGCACAGTTTTACTGATTTTGGGAGTCGTTCCTCCGTTAGGTACAGTCGCAATAGGCTGCAAAGACATTTTATTTTCCTGTTTGACCGTCACGGGAGCCGACGCCCCCAGCGTTGGGCCGCAGATGATGCTGGAGATGGGCAGGGGCTGAACCTTCTCGCTGTCGCTTTCGGAGCGAGAGCGCTTCCTGTTCAGCTTCGCCACCTTGGGCGTGGCCGCCGTGCAGGAGAGCCCGTGAGGAGAAGCATCCGCGGACATGAAAATGTTATGGCCGAGGGGAGGGGGGGAGAGCTGCAGGAAGGGGCCGTTGGCCACGTTGGCCTCCAAGGCGGGCTGCAGGCTGGACTCGCACACCTCGCCGCTGGACACGGTCTCCAGGCTGCGCAGCACCTCCTCCACGCTGAGCAGCAGCGACCCGCCCGGCTTGATGTCCTCGCTGAAGCCGCAGATGTCGATGCCCGCGGGGCACAGGTCGCCGGCGGCCACCGCGTCGCACACGGGCTGCAGGCCGCCGGGCAGCTCCTCCGTCTTGATGTAATCGCCGCCGCCGCACACGTCGATGGCGCCGGCGTGCTCGGGGGAGGGGATGCTCACGCCCAGCTTCTCCACCGACAGCCCGTTGCAGGGGGGCAGCCCGTTGATGACGGAGCCCCGCAGGTCCAGGCCGGGGCCGCTCTCGGGCAGCGCCGTGAACGCCCCCGGCGCGTCCGGCGCCAGCTCCGAGGTGGAAGGGACCGGGGAATGCGTCAGGCACAGAGCCAGCGCCGCCTCCGAGGGTTTCTCCGGCTCCTCGTGCAGCGGTGCCCCATCCTTGAGCAGAGCCAGCAGGTCTGCGGAGCAATCCACGGCCTGGATGATGTCCCGGGCCAGCGGCGTCTGCGTGATGTACTCGCACAGCTTCTTGTAGCAGTTCACCAGGATGCTCAGCTGCTTGTTCTCCTCGAACTGCTCGTAGTCCTTGCACCAGCTGCACGAGGGCTTCATCATCATCTTCTTGCCTTTGCACGTTTTGCAGACATAATGCTGACAATTGGAGTTGGTAGGAGCGATAGGGTCTTGTAGCAAATTTCCTACGGGAAGAGGAAAGAGGAAGATTACAATGGACTTAAGGCAGGTTTCCAGGACGCCGCTGGATGAATTTTTTTGTACCATCAAAGAAAGTTACTCAAAAAGTTCAGTTATTCACAAGAAAACATCCCATCCCAACAACTGCCTGGACAAATTCTCCCACCTGCCAACCTGGTTTTAAAGCGTTGGATAAAATAAGAAGAAAACCATCACACCATAACTTGTTGTGTGCTGCAGGCTTTAGAAACATTCTCAACTACAATACTACTGATTGCCTTCTCCCCTTCAGCTTTGTCCATGGAAACTTATAGAACACACAAGATTTCGATGAATTTACCAAAAGTGAAATAATAAACTCCCATGACAACTTACTCCACAGATTTCAATGGAATTAGTAAAAACAAATGGGAACAGAGAAGAGGAAAAACTCTGAAAGGAATGTAAAAATGATGAAATATCCACCCCTAAAAGGAAGAAGACACAGCAGACTTTGTGTTATTTTTCATTTAGCATTTTGTGAAGGTATCAGAATAAGAGTTTTCTTCAATACTTTACTGTTTAGAATAAAAGACTAATAAAAATCAGCTACTAAAGGAATCCACACACCCCTGACAGCCCAGAAAGTTTCAGACCCCCAGCACTGACAGTCTGGAAGGTTTTGTCTGCAGATCCCCAAAACTGTGAAAACCTGGAAGAAAGGTTTTGGTTTTCCTTATGGACAACTCAAATATTACCTGAGGATAAAATATGAAAGAATAAATTCTGTATAGAAACAGTGCAACTAGTTCCTATATGCAGAAAGTGACAGTATTGCTTTGCTATTTCCAGGCAGCTCTAGGCCAGAAAGATATTCCATCTCCTAAATTTAATTGCAGAGTATCTATAATCATCCCCAGCAACAGGCCTCCTCCCCTCCCAGCAGCACATTGTCAGCTTTGACCAGAGCCTTCTGCATAAGGAGCCTCTGCAGGATGAGTTACAGACATCAGGGAATTCCCACACAGATTTTCCAACGTGAAAACAATCTGCTGCAACAAGTGAATAAAATTAAACAACTTGGGAACAGGAAGCAAAGTGCACATATCAAATCAGACTGGGATAAAACCCCCAAAATATCAAAGCCATTTTTTCTCGTTGCTTGCTTCTCTGATCCCTTTTCCCTGCATTCCCTGATCCCTCTTTGGAAAGGGGCTGCTTCAAGCCCTCCACCTGAGCCATCATTCAGTGGGTGTGGCTCGATGTAAACTGGGTTTTGAGCAACAAATCACAAGAGTCAGTGCTCAGGCTGCCATTACATAGTGATTTTTAATAAATGGAGAGAAATACAGTCCTTCAGCAAACTGGCAGGTGCACAGAACGAGCCCTGCCGTAACAGTGACAAGACCCCACCAGCAGAAGACAGAAAATGCTCATCACACCCAGACAGGAAGCTCTGAAGGCAACAGAGGGAACATGAAATCACACAGTCCAACCTGCAGGGGGAATGACTGGGGTTTTTCCCAAGTTCCCTTGAAATGAAACGATATAAACAACAGCACAGGCAGAGGTGGCCACTGTGGTCCCATGGTGGGACTTGATTTTAGGAGAAAAGTTCCATGAAGGGAAGAAACCCAAAACTTTAAATCCCACCAGCCCTTCAAAGAAGTCCTGCCCTTCAGCAGAGAGTTCACCAACAATGGTCCAGCTCCCCTGGATCCTGAGTCCAACAGGAACAGCAAGGGCCGTGCCCTGGCCAGTGCTGCCACTTCAGAGGCTTGGGACTACAGTGCTCCCAGGCCCAAAAGCCACCAGCATTAATTAATTCCCAATTAATTAATGACACAAAGCAGCACTCCTCATCCACCCGTGGCCTCTCTTGGCTCCTTAGGACAATAAGGCTGAGTTATGATGCTTTACAGAACCAAAATAATACAGAGATGGCACCAAATAAACAAGACACCACCTTAACTTTTAATTAGATTTTAAAAAAAGGCATCACCAACAGTGCATTTTACTTCTCCCAAAATAAATTTGGCTGAAACTCCTGAATAAGTACAAATGCTAAAAGAGGATACAGGAAAATCAAAATTTCTGGAGGCTTTGAGGAAAAACCCAGATGGACTGACAAGACAAAACACTTCACATGCTCTCACTGACAGGAAGAACAGAGCAAGTTTTACTCCCAGTAAATGCCAGGCAACCTACACTGGAGAGACATTAGGAATACCTGAGCTGAGGAAATATTTTCCCTTTCCACTCATATCTCATTGAATACTCGTTTTTCAAAGTTTCTCTTTTTAATGGATTTTGTGGCACTATTACTCCCTCAGTCTTAGTACTGGCAAGTCAAAAAGGAAAGAAAAAAATCAACCATGAGATGCTAATTTCCCATAAAATTCAGTTTCATTACTTGTAATACTGAGAGAGGGGCACTAAGTCAGCAGCCCTGTCCCACCTGAGCTGCTTTGGAACCCTGAGGTTTTGCAAGGCCAAGATCTCACTTTTGCCTGGTGGCCAGCAGTGCTGCCACTCTCCAAAAATTTTAAAATGTATACAGATCTCCAAGATATAAACATGGTGGGCCCTGAAGTGAATAGGTTTCCATGCTTATAATTTAGTATTTCTCTAAGCTAAATGTAATTTTTCATTTTCCTGTGCAGCCACTCACCTGCCTTAGACCTTTCCACAATTACCCACTGCAGCCCTTCACTTTCACAGCCCTGTGTAGCCTGGTGGGACTGAACCCTGCTCTGTCTTTTCTCACCCTCTTTTCTAAGGGCTTTATCAACACACCAAAAGCAAAATTGTGTTCTTACAAAGCCTCCAATAAAAGACTTTCCTTCACATCAGCTCTTACCTATCCTGGTTTCAGAAAGGTTGATTAAATACAGTCATTAACAACAGCACTTACAATTAATAAGGAGCAGAGGAACAACTTTTAATATATTATTTACCAAACATCCCAGTTGATCTGGAAAGGCTGTCCCAGGAGCGAGGTCACTTAAACCACATGGAATACTTCCTGCTGTGGTCCTTAATGAGCATTATTTCACAGCTACAGGGACAGGGGAAGCATCTGCAAATTGTGTTCTGGGCCCAAAGGGAGGAGAAGAATTGGGAATCAAAACAATTGCCAGGTGTCTGTACCCAGCAAAAACACTCCTAATGGATGAAATTCACTGGGAAGAGAGGCTTGAACAGGTACCTCCAGCCATTCTCACCTATCCTCAGCAAAGGCAGGAAGGGACTGAACACAAATATCTAATTTAGGGTCCTTGGAAACGCTACTGGAACATTCATCACTGACAATTATCTTGGCTTTTCCAACAACCCAAAGTCTTAAGAATTATTTCATTATTAAATCTTAATTTCAAGAAGTAAAATAGAAAAAAGTAAGTCAATTTTTTTTTTTTACAAATACAAATACAAATATCCCTGGGGTCAGCACCGTTTGTCAGGCAGAATCTTTGATCTTGGCTGCACTGGGATCAGCAGCCCAGCCACACAGGCACCTGGCACCCACGGGCCACAGAGGAGAGGGCAGCAGGGGAGCTCACCCCCCAAGCTGTGCCCATCAAACAGCACCCTGAGCACCGTGAGGCTTTGCTTTTAAACCACAATGCCAGAAACAGAAATGCTGAGCCTCTACCAAGCTCTGAGGAACAGGAAGCTCTACCCATCTGAGGATGCCAAGGAGCCCAAAGTCATACCCACAGCTGAGCTTTGACAGCTGCACTGCTACATTGTCAGCCTTTTCATTTCGGGATTAAACATCATCGGACTGTTTCTACTAAAATAATCAGCAACAGCCAGAAAGCTCCAACAACTTGCCACGTCCAAGCTTCAGAGCTCAGGAGCTCCTGAAGGGCAAGAGCTGCTTCTCACGATGTGACAGCACGGCACAGGGGTTTGTGCTCAGCCACCCCTGCCCCTGCAGCTGCAGAGCTTCAGCGGCAGCGCTGCCGGAGGGCAAAGCCCCGCTCTCCCCACCACCCTCCCTGAACTGCCCCCCGCAGCTCCACACAGCATCTCCTCACCCAGGGAATGATCAGCTGGAGCCACTGAGGAATGAGCAGCTGCTCAACGAGGCTTTAAGGCAAAACACAACAGAAAATACCCTCATGAAAGCAGCATTTCCCGAGTTGGATAAAGCCCCTAAAAGCACTATTTGCAAAACTATCTGACGACAGACAGGCAGGCATATGATGAGCAGCAAAAAGGTCTGTCAGCCATCTGCAGAGGAATACAACAAACGTGTGGGATCTGTTTTAGAGGGGTGGGAGATCTGAGTACTTCCTAAAAAACAAGAAAACCGAACACATTCAGGCTCACTGAGGTTAGAGCAAGGGCCAGCTGTCGTGGATGTGACAGCAGGGGAAGGTCTCACAGATCCCAAGTCCTAACACCCCCCACTTCCAGACCTACACTTGGGGTGGGCTGCACCACGCTGGATTCAATGCATTTCACCAAAACTGCACCACAGTGAGAAGCCAGATTCCCCAGACCAATGTCTGCCCTACCCCTGCCCTAGCAGCTGTCCCAGGCAGGAAAACATTGGGCAGCTCCTCTCAGTGAAATCTGCAGAATCCCGTCAGCCAGGCATCCCAGCCACTGCACACCATTCCCAAAGCACATCCCAAAACACATCCATGTGTCTCTTAGCTGAGACACAAACGCATCCTCACAATATTCCAGGGGCAAAGCTCTCAACCTACGGCTACAAAGAGGGTGTGGAGCTAAGGGCAGCTCACAACAACAACAACACTACAGATGTGTGATCCTTTCATCAGCCTTGACACAAGGTTCTGTACAGAGAAATTGTTCAATTCAGCCAAAAAGCAGAAACAAATAATGTTGCCCAGCACAGAACTCTGAGAGAGTTTCCCTGTGAACTCTGAGAAATTATTTCTTCCTGCAAACACGACCCTTAGATCACCCCAACCACACCACCAGAATTCAATCAAGACATCTACAAACACTTATAAATTCCCTGTTGGGGGAAATGGAAATGTGAGGGGTCACTAAAAAAAACCCCAAATCAACTAAAAATACTTCTTTCAAAATTTTATCGAAGAGAACATTCTGCTGGCTACTGAATATTACTGCACATCCTCCATGAACATACAACTATGAAAAAATTGCTAAAGACATTATTACCCTCATACAGGGACAGTTGTGACTAATGAATTAATGTTTGTAAACTCTTTGAAAAAATAAAAACTGCACTGTTTTGCCTGAGCACCATGGAAACCCAATTTAACCATGATCAGAAGACAGTTAGGCTATTTTTCTTCATATTTGGAGAAATACAGTCAACCTCTTTAGCTGAAGGGAAAAAAAAATACAACAAAATGCATTTTAAGTGCAGAAGGGACTGCCTTGTTCTTTGAGTCCACCGGCCACATAAGAAACAACAGAACATTTTCACTAAGTCCTATGTCAAAGTTACAGCTCTGTTTGAAAGTCCTGCTATTTACAAAACCCGACAGGAAAAATTCTAAATGTATTTTTAACAAACAAGATGGTAAAGTTCCAACTTTGAGGCTTTAAGAAGATGGATAAATTAATCTTGTTCACCATGCAGTGTAAAATTTTCACATAATGATGTTTTCCAAAAGTCAAGATTGCTGTATTTTGAGAAGTTTCAAATAGCCAAGTTACCATTTTTCCTATGGGTATAAAATAATAACATGTTTCTAAGCTGCAGAAACACTCACAGGAGTGAGAATTTGCTTTGGAAGTTATAGATCAAGTTCATCCCATTCCCTGAGCAAACAAAAAGCGATTAAAACCATTTCCCCACACCAAACAAAACCATGAACATCGGAAGCTTAGAGTGAAGTGTGCTCTCCAAGGCCATAGCGTGAGAGGGAGGCAGCCGTGGGCTCTGACTTCCAGGCTCAGGAATAACAAATCTGTCACCGGGGGCACCCGGTGTAATTCCTGCAGGAGAGCAGCGAAAACTTTGCTCCCCGCAAAGCAGCGTGCTGGGAGAGGCTGTTCTGCCATCACTTCTCGAGCCACTGCCCGGCCCCAGGGAATGTCTTCTGGCCTGACTAACGGCTCCAACACAACATCCACGAACCGGACGGCCTGAGGTGTAAATCCTAAGGTAGCAAAGAAAACAAAGGCAGAGGAAGGTGTGCTGGACTGCTTGTGCTGGGCTCCGTGCCCACGGAGCAGGACAGCTCAGCCATCCCAATAAAGATGCCTCCTGGCAACACATTAACTCCTCTTTAAACACTCGGGAAAACAATCGGTGTAATCGATATCCTCAGGCACCACCAAACCCATCCATCACCTCCCAGCTCCTCAAGCAGGAACACTCCTCTCCGATCCCAGCACAAGACAGCACTGCAACCCTCTTTGGAAGCCACCGAGGGGACCACAGCTACTTCTCTTCCTACTCAATTTTCTTCTAAGGCAGAGGAGTATTTTTAGTTTAGAAACCAATTTAAATTCTACTGGCAGAACTTTCTGTTATCAAAACTTCTGCAGTACAATGCAGACAACCTTGACAAAGCAGTTCTCCCAGGAGTCACACACAGGGTTTGAAAACAGGAAAGGGAAACGAAGTTGAGCAGGGAGACTTTAAGAGGAAATCACCCAACAAGTTCTTGAGAAAAAGCTGGTGTGTACAGAGATGTGAGACTGGACATTTTATAGACTGGTCTCCCAGCCTGGCTCCCCAGACCAAGCACAAACAGAATACCTGCAGCAGAGGAAGGCGTTTGATAGCTACTTAGTTCCCTAGTCCGTGCTCCCTGATGATTGTTTCAGAGATGATTATTTTTCACATTCTTCACAAATCCAGAAGTGTTTTGGCAACCATTCATGACATTTTTAGGGGGAAAATAATGTGCTTTTAAAAACCATCAGTAGTTTTACTTACAGTATTTGCCATAACTGAAAACAAATGAAAGAAGAAAATGTCAATGGAGAAAATACCTAAAAACCCCCACAGCACCAGAGCAGTTTTCAAACATAAAAGGCAACTCTGATCTGGCAGCACAGATCATGAATCAACCTTCATTCTCCTCAACCTAGGAGAACGGACAAGGAAAAAGTTCTAAGCTAAACCTTTCCATCACAAAACTTAGAAAACTTACATTTTTTCACTCTAAAACTCTGTTATCCAAGCTCAACTTAGCCATAGCTCACATCCCATAAGGAAACTCCAGTATCATTCAGTATCATTAAGTTTTATTATAATGGGAATTTGGTTCTTCTCCCTTATTCCATGTCTGTGACAGGAAAGTGAACGTTCCAGGAAGTTTCCATGTTTAGGTGTCACTCCCTTTCTCTGAGGGAATCTCCCTTTCTGTGAGGGAAGTTCAGTCCAGCTGTCCAGGCCCAGTTCACACCATTTCCCAGTGAAGAGTGCAGCCCACAGCACTGAGCCCTGCCTGGGGCTTGGAGCCACACCCCAAGAGCTGCTGCCCAGGGAAGGGCAGGGGGGCACACAGGAACTGCAGCAGCAAAGGAGAAGTAGCTCAGACAGAGGCGAGGAAGAGGAGAAGCCTTCACATGGACAGAATGGCACAAAGTGGAAAATTTTACACACCTGTATACCACCAACTATGGAGACATTTCAGATCCGGTGCTAAGTATAATTTATTATAATATGTAATTGTATTATACACTCCATTCAACTTACTTTGGCAGTATAAGACTCTCAAAACAGGCTACAGCTTTTACCCAAGAGCAGGAGGGAAATAACATCCTTACACTAATCTTTAGATAGAAAACCAAAAGTCAGCAGTTTTTATTTTATTTTTTGGCAATCCGTGCCATTGCCCATGCTTGGCAGTTGCTTCCACAATGCTATTGCACCACTGAGCCTTCAACCCCCTGGCTAAAATTCTCAGGAGCTGCCTCAGAACACTGGCTGGGCTCTGAGGTACCGGTCAGTGCTGCCACGGGTTTCTTTGTTCCTCCCTCCCCTAATCTCCCTAAAGCCACATGTTGTCTCACATCCCCTTACTGGGATTACAGGATGTTTAAGACAAGAACTGTATTCTCATCCTGTATTTCCCATCACCAGCTGGGTTCCTGGCCAAGCAGAAAACGCTGTCCTGCAGCCCTGCCAGCTTCCAAGAAGTCCCTCCATCGGCAATAACAATCTTTCACATACCTTTGAAATATCTTTCAGAGATTCCACAATGGAAGTTTTCTATAGATAAAAAGCTAAGCTGATGTGACTTGCAATCATATCTCTTACAAGCATTTCAACTGAATTTCAGAGAAGCTTGGTAATGCTGAAAAGACCAATGATTTGCAGCTACCTGCATGGTATCTGAACCACAGAATGGCACTGCTAAGATGTTTATCCCAATAGACAGCACCTTTAAAACACAGAAGTTTGTTACATAAATTCTACTACGCTATTTTAAACTAAATGTGGTATTAACATGCAATTTTATAATAATCACTTTATTCCAGAGGCTGCAACTTGCATTTCACATCCTCAAAATACAAAAGGCACAGCCCCTCTGCCTAATGCACACTTGGGAGCAGTTATTTTCAAGTTTTAAAAGCTCTAGGAAATATTGTCTTATACATCCCTATAAAAGGATGATGTATTACCCTACAGCACTGTCCAGGAAACTGTCACATGGTCACACTTAAATCCTAGAAATACACACACAGCTGCTCCAGCTACAGAACCAAACCCTTATCACCCATCATGAGGCAAGAGGGAGACCTTGAATCCACCCAGAACTGATTCAGCTGACTTACACTGACATACTGTATTTACATTTTGGCTTTCTACTGCTGCAACTCCATGTGTGCCAATCTGAATCTGAAATCAGAGCTTTAATTAGAACTTCATAATTATGTGGGTCCAAAAACTTCTGCCACCCCCTGCTACGTGAGCTGGTGTAAAAGACTATGGGATCACAAGGAAATGAGCTGGCTTATGCCTCGTGCTTTGGGAGCACAGTGGAAGCCCAGGAATGTTAGGAGATTTCTGTACCTCATTTCTCCTAAAAACAATTCCCTAAAATTAAAGGGGCAATCTTGACCATGGAATTAATACCTACAACATAACAAAGCATTACAGAATGCACTCAAGAGAGATTACACACTGAGAAAAAGCTGATGACATAAGGAGCACTAATTTGTGGAGTAACCTCCCAAGGGAATTCCTAGAAGTCCAGCACTTGAGACTTTAACCACTGCTGATACTTCCTGCAGCATGCCTCCAACAAAGCAGTTTTCACACCTTTGGACTCAGCACCTGTGCAAGGAAAGCACCAGACACTCTGAGTCCCATGTACACGGACCCAGAGCCAGGTATTTGGGTCTCATGGGCTAAACAAATGGGGCAGAAAGAAGTGAGCCTCAGAAAAGCTTTCAAGTATTAAAACATAACACCCAAACCAAACCCACACTGCAGTTAGCTCAGCTGGTCAGAGCAGACTGCTGAGAACACCAAGGTTCTGGGTTCAGTCCCTCATCCACTAAAAACTGGATTCCATGGGCCTCGTGGGTCCCTTCCAAGTCAGGCTGTGCTGGGATTCTGGCAGAGCTTTGGGTGGTCATAGTGCTCACTGTCATGATCTTTCTACATAGCCTTTACTTCAGTACTTAGATTTTTATCTTTTAAAGCACCAAAGCTAAAAAGGCTTTGATGATTGCACAGGATTTAATGACTTTAAATATTCAGAAGGTGTAAAAAGTGCAACAGCTCTTAGCACTAGGAGAAAAGGAATACAAAAAACAAATGAGAAAAGGATGGACTGGCCTTTACCAGTCTGAACTGCAGATCTGTGACACTGGGAGCACCAGAGTGAGCAGCTCTGTGGGGGCAGGCCCCCTCAGGCTCAGGACAGACACCTGAGCGACTCTGTTTTACTGCAGGGCTCCACAGAGAGTGTGGAATTTACTGAGGCCTCTGGATACTGACACACCACCAACAGGAGTCCAGGAGGCACAGATAAGACTGGTTAATCAGCTGTAGGCAAAACATTTGAAATAAACAGCAGCTACAGTTATCTGAAAGCTGGCCACAGTGGAAAAAAAAAATACACACCCAAAGGAATAACCCTAATAGTCAAAGAAAATAAAGGGTCAAGAGAGAAAGCAGAACCATCAAGAGGTAGTTTTTTAATAGGAATATCCATGGAGGTATAAGGAAATAGAAGAAAACAAACTAAAAACATGGTTTGCTCTACCAAATTGAGAGTGACAGAAAAAATCAAGCAAGAAAAGCTGAAGAAAGGGGGGGGGGGGGGGGGGAAAGCTCAGGAATTTGGGCAGGGACAAATTAAAGATAGACAATTTCAACAGCACAGAGTGTAAAACTAAGACTGCAAAAGGCCAAGAAGGGAAGAAGGCAAGGCAAGGCAAGGAGAACAAAGAACACAGTTCAGAAGACCAGGCCTAAAGCAGAGAGGCCAGAGAGCACAGCACTGCAAATATCTTATTTTTTAAAAAATCAGAAAAATATCTGCATATTTTTTGGCAAAAGCAGTCTGGTGACTGACCAAAAAAGGAGGATGAATTTATGGGAAGAAAGCATAGCTGGGGTTAGAATCAATCAGACCTAAGGTGTTAAGAAATAAAAAGCAGAGATGCATCAATCCCAGCATCGGGATTTCATGAGGAAAAATCCTTAAGACAAATTACTTCAGGAAATGACGATGCAGAGATCCTGGGAACGGGCTCCCTCTTTCCCAGCGCAAACAGATCTCTATTTTCAAAGACTTTAAGTGGGAGGAGCCAATAGCGAGAGGATAGGAAGCATCTAACGCTACTTTAGCCATCTCGACAGTTAAATCCTGATAATAAATAAAATATTTAACTTTCTAAACCCCAGCGATTCAATTCAAATTCAGAGGAACACACACAGTGGTATCGACAAACACAGTGGGCATAAAACCATTCTGTCAGAAAAATATAAACACAAACAGGGCAGGGCTTAAAACTACCACAGGAAAAAAAAAGAAAAAAAAAAAAGAATTAAAATAATTTAACAACCAAGAGGTCTAAGAGGTCAAAGCCCTCTCCCGACACTGACCAAGGCTTCAAAGGGAAGTTCAAGGAAACCTAACAGTTTATTCCAGAGCTTCCTCCCAGGAACGGATACATGCCACCACTCCATAAGCACAGCAGAATGCAATTCCTTCCCAGTATTCCCCAGACTGTAACACCAAAATTCCAGATACTGCCTTTGCCCACAGCACACAGAATGCTCTTTTAAGGGGGATGGGAGTGGGGAAAGCCCAGCAGACTTCCTGCCTGTTTGCTTTTTATGGTAATTATTGTTACAGAACAATTATCTACTAGGCACAAAAAAAAAAGCTATTATTGTTTCTGTCAGCTCAAAATTCCTGGCTTTCAATCGGAATTACTTATTGTTTACATTTCAAGGAGGGGGAAAAAAAAAATTACTAAGTTCATCTTTCCCTGCCTCTATGGTCTGTATATCATTTTGGATATCTTTTACCACACTCGCTCTCAGTCATCGCTTTTCTAAAGCGATTAACTCCACTACACCAGGGTATTTCAATAACCACTGACAACTGCCGTAGCCTGGAAGAAGCAGCGATGATAATAAAGCGCTGCATTTTGAGGCGAACACTCTCTCCGTGCCACCACCGCCTTCGCAGCGTGCGCGGCTGTCGAGACACGGCCCCTGCCGCCTCCCTGCCCTTGTGACCGGCCCTGCCCGCGGCTGCCCCGCGCCGGGGGCGGGTTTAGCCCGGGCTGTTCCCGCTCCGCCGCTCCCGAGCGCCGAGCCGCCCCCCCGGCGGCTCCGGGCCCGGCAAACTTTGCTGGGAGCTGCTCCGGACCGGGCCGGACGAGGCGAGGCCGAGCCGGCCCCGGCGAGGGCCCAGGGCCGTGCGGGAGCCCCGGGGAGGCTCATTGTGCAGGAACAAAAGAAAGATCCTCACCGCACACGCAGCAGGAGAGGGACTGCCTGAAGTAGGGCAGGAGCTTGTTAATCTCGGAAAAGGACTGGGGGTCCGCCGGGTCGTAGTTGAGCACCAGGCGGCTCGCGGACACGTAGAGAGCAGTGGCATTCACCGGGTTCATCGCCGCCGCTCGCTCGCCGCCGGCTGCGCGGTGCGAAGAAGGTCTGCGCGGGCCGCGGGGGCAGGTGGCCCCGGGGCGGGGGCCGGCCGGGTGTCACCTTGGTCCGGGGCCACCTGGAGCCGCGCGGCAGGGCC
>VZUI01023160.1:0-11959 GCA_013401135.1 Cettia cetti
AGTGCGCGGGCGGCGGCGGCGAGTGAGCGACGGTCGCCGGACAGGTGCGGGCGGGCCGGGGCTGCGGGAAGGGAGCGGCGGCCCCGCAGTGCCCGGTGCGGAGCCAGCGGGACCCGGTGCGGGGCAGCGCGGGCCGGGCGGGGGAACCCCGGGGGACGGCTTTTGGTTCGGGCGTTTTGCCTTGCGGTGCCGGCGGGGTGAGAGAACAAGTTGCTGAGCGATGTAGCACGGGGGCACAGGGTTCAGGTGGAAAATACAGGCAATCCCCCTCTGGATGTGTTTTTGAGGGTTGCTTTGGGGTTTTTGTTGGGTTTGGGGTGGTTTGTTTGTTTTTTGTTTCGTTGGCTTTTGGGGGGTTTCGTTGTGGTTTTGGTTTTTTGTTTGTTTTTAATAGGGCACAGAGGAAAACGTTAGTGCACAATGCTGAAATTGGTGATCTGGTCGCTGAGGCAGGTATCCAAAAAGCAGCAGTCGCTGGAGCAGCTACATTACTGTCGTTCTTCGTGCTAGCGTGAGGTTTATGTGCCTTTGCGAGGAAGGTCACTTTTTACCCTCTTCCCCCCCCCCCGCCCCCCCCAACAACCCACCCTCCTTTTGCTAAGCCGTGCATCAGCAGCATGAATTCCAAGAAGCAGTAGGTGTTTCTTGGCATTTCAACTGGGATTTTGGAAAGGGAAGCCGGGTATTTAATGGGAAAAAATTGCGATGGAAGGAAAGGATGCGGAGGCTGCACACAGCCCTGGGTTTGCAGGCATGTGGAAGTTGTTGAAATAGGTAAAGGGTTGAAATTGGCATTTGGAAAATGGTGGCTATTTTTTTAGTTACTTATACCACAAATAAGGAAAAGCTGGGCCACAAAGAATTTTTCCTGTTTTTCAGTTTGCTGACAGCAGAAGGTAAAACATGTCCTTGAAGATACACAATTTTACATAAACAGCTGATGTTTACATAAGCCTAGATAAGTTTGTGAAAAACGCAGATAGCAAAAGATGCGGTGTTAGCTGAACTCTGCTATCCTGATCTCTGTCCATGCAATAATTTATCAATTTTTTGTATTGTTGCAGTGTAAGAACAAAGTGAACAGCTGCACCTTCACCAAAGCAACCACCTGCGTTCCTCTTCTCCTCTGGAATGGACAATGGGATGGTCTCTGACTTTATCATGATCAAAAACTTCTTCCTCTTCTGCGTTTCCATGAGTTTAGCCAGCCACTTCGGGTGAGTTGCCATTGCAATTCAATTTCTTCTGTGGCTTTTTAAAGGAAATGATAAAACTTGGCTCCGTGTGGTACAGAGTAGCCGAACAAAACAAGTGAGCCTTGCATTTCGTCTTACGGTAGTGGTATCAGGGAGGAGGGAGTGATTTTCTCTCCTGTTCAAATTTGCTCTCTTGTTTTGGTTGTTTATGCCTGCTGTGGTGGCATAGGGAAAGGCTTGTGGGGCACAAGGAGCTCAGACCAGGCCTACAGGTGCTGAAGTGCTCTGACCTGGGTTTAGCACAGCCAGGGGCTGCAGTGCTCTCTGCCCCTCTGCCCGTGATGTTGGGATCTTGCACCTTCCCTCTCACCTGATGGGTGCTGGTTATAGGCAGTAGTGCAAAAAAACCTCCAAAACTGCAGCAGTGAGACTTGATGCATGTTACTAGCTGGTACAGGCTTTCCTCCTGAGTGACCTAAGATAGTGACTGCTTAGAAGGGTATCTGAGTTTGAAATTTGTTAGAATAATTAGGAATCGTGTTTCCCTGAAGCATATAGCAAGGAATCCCGTTTCCTTATTTTTGTTTTGGATGCTTTCCTGATAGTGATATTTTGAAAACAGTTTTAAAGAGATGCTCTGGCTGTAGGTCTCAGAAAATGAAAAATAAAGTCAGTCTATTTATATGTTTTTCCTATACCCAGAGATCTTAAGAACTTTCTGAATATGACCTGTACAAAGGAATCTGGAAAAAGCACTTTGCAAGTGCTTGGGAAACGTAGGTTGATTCTTCTTTGTGGAGGAGAACAATTATTTATGATTTCACCAGAAAAAAATGAATCCTCCCAACATGCTGATTCACAAGCACACCCATCAATTCCTTGCTATAAGAAGATATAAAATGGAGATGCAAATCAGTTTCTGATTTCAAGCAAACAGATTTGTTCCAGATTGGGACTAGGAGAAAGACCAAACTTTGAGTGGTGACGGTCTCTGCTGTAAGCAAAGCTTAGCCTGGTATCCAGCACGTGTCCCATGCAGGTAGGGGGAAGCCTGCAACCTCAGAGGTTTATATGAACTGTTGTAGGACTGCACTCTACAAAGGATGCAAAGAGTTGCATATTTGTTTGTTCACCTTTGAAAAACCTGGTCCCTCTTTCACCATGGTCTAAGGCAAAAGTCTACCAGGATTTTGTGACAGAATTTAAGAGGGCTGAGATAGAATGGAACTTGCTTTAAACTTGTCTTTACATTTATTGTAGTTTTACAAAGTATTTCCACATTGAGAAAATCCTGAGGGTGACTATAACTATAACCTTAAGTCCTTCTTGTTTATCATCCCTGCAGAAGGCAGCACATTGCAGTAGTTGAGTGTGACCTGCTTGGTCTGTGGGTCTTTTAAGTGTGTTTCTCCTCTAACAGAATAGATAGATGAGGATGCAAAAAAACCCCTGTCCCAAACAACCCCAACCCAAGATGGTTTAACTCTCTTTTGACTCCAAAGTCCCAGGTAGAAATCAGTGTGACCTGTAACCTGGCAGATAACCAGAGGAACTAGAGGAAATTAGGACACTTGTTTTCTGCAAGTAATTCAAAAAGCTTCTGTGCACTAAAATGAGATCATCACGTAAATTCCCCCCACCCCACCCCCCTTGCCCCCCATTTCTGATCTAGTAATTTTAGTCCAGGCCTGCAGAGATAAGCAGCTCCAATTCTCTGCACCATTCACACACTGCCTTAGGGCTGAATTTTGACCCTGCTCAAAAGACAGAGGATGCTCCAGCCCTTCTGCTTCAGAGGCAGAAGCAGTTTCAGAGTGTAATTTGCTAAGTGCTTTGGGACTGACTCTTCGGGATGGAGCAGTACAATTAACATGTAGGCTGCTGTATTAACTGTAGGAATCTAATACTGGTAACACTTGCTGTTGCTACCAGGTTCTTCTTTATTAGCTTCATCCATGTTTCTACTGAGTTGTTATATTGCAGTGAGTTTTGCAATGTGCTAGATAAAAGTGACTGGTCAAAGGAGCATAAATTAAAAGTCAAGATACTGTAGGACATTACAGATGAAGGCAGATATTTTTCTACAGTTCTTTATAGTCATTCCATATTTATATTAAATCATAAATATGGGTTTTGCTGACATAGCCAAAGCTACCTTGGGGGATTTTGATGCACAATGCCTGGTAACATAAACAGAAATTATGTATCTCAATCTACTAGGCTACTTGAGAAATCTCAGCAAAAGACTGTGATTAATGTTTAACATAAATGTGTAATGACTATTGAGAATTATCCACATTAGTAGGCAGTAGAGGAGGACTGTAGACATAATTGTTAGCAGCTATCTAAAGAAAAATCACTGAATTAAAATTCAAAGATGTAGATGAACTGAGAAGAGGTTTTGAAGTCCCCTCCTCTCCTGTTTTTGGTTTAACAGTTTTATGATTCTACTTCTGCAGAAACAGACCAGCACAAGTCAAAGCTTTTTCAAGCCTGCTTGATTTCAACCTTGAGCATTGTATAATGCTCTGACAAGTTAAGGTGTTTTACTTAAGCATTTCACGGTGGCTCACAATTGTCTCAAAAGTAAACATTAATAATAAAGCTACAGAATGATTGAAATTAAAATAAAACCATGAAGAGTATTTTCAGGTGAGATAAAACACTGCTTGTGGGCCCTCAGGGCACCCAGGTAGCAGCAGCTCTGTGAGGGTTGGTGCCGTGTGTGGCTGCTTGCACACAGATGTCGCTGAGATGAGGTAGCCCATGGTTGGCTCCAAGCTGGCCAGCTCTTACTTTGCAAGTCCCAGGCCATCCACGGGATCACACTGGTGATGCACCGTCCTAGTGTGGTTCTGTTCTGGATGTGCCATTTCAGAAATCTGTCCAAGAGCCAGAACCAACAGGGATGGACATTGTTCATGTACCCACAGTATAGTTGCCATCTGCTAATAATATTTACAATTGCAGAAACACGGAGAACAGAAAATCCCAGTTATGTGTAGCCAACCCAACATTTCTCTGTACACTCTGAACAATTCAGTCCATGATGTGTCTGTAGTTTCACATACTTCTTCTCCAGCTCACAGCCCTTATCACTAAGACCATAATCCTGCTATTTAGGCAAAACATACTTCTCCTTCAGGCTGTTATTTCAAGTTAGTCTCTGCAGCCCTAAGCAGTTAGTTCTGCTAGGATACCTCATTCCAAGTACTTGTGATGCTAGGGAGTTCTTCTTCATATTTTTAAAGACTAATTTTATAAGAATTATTGTATCCTTAAACAGTCATGCTTGTCTGTTTATTTTTTTATTCTGCCTTCCTTTAATTCTCCATATCTCCAGATAGCTTTTTGAACCCATTAGACAATTTTAATAACTGGAAAACAAAATTGCCATCTAGAACTGCTTGCAGGATGCAAACAGTTATGGGTAAATCCCACTGCCGAACAGCTGAACAGCTTCAGCATCTCTGGCCTGCCAGTTGGCCAAAGAGCAGGAGTGTCCCTCAGGCCATCCAGCTCATACTTGGTGCAGGAGAAGCCCTGGCATGCAGTGCCTCCCAGTGAAGCTGCAGGTCAGTGACCTGGGGAGCTGAGAGTACTGGGAGGTGTTTAATGACCCTGGAAGCAGTTCAGGACATCGAAAGAGGCATTAGGATGGGGGAGGGTGGGAGTGGGGGGCGACTGAGATGTCACCCTGTGAAAAATAGACTTTCACTGCACTGCTCACAAATTGCTCCTTCCCTGAAGCTGTGTAAAACACAGCTCTTTCTAAATAAAATAATTAAATTATTTTTAAGAATCTGAACATAATTTTAAAGTTTCATCATTTTAGTCAGTTCTCTGTTTTAATCTGATGTGAAAGAATTAAGTCTTCAGTGCAAAAATTCACAAAGTCAACATTTTTAGATCTCAAGAATCCATACGAAAGGGGTGGCAAGAAGTTAACTTAGAAAAGTAAATCTATTTCCTGTGATGTCTGGCCATCCAAAAGTTTGCGTTGCATCTCCACTGCCTTCCACAAACTGTTAATTTGCCTGAAGTTCAGATGTAATTACAAGCTTGTTAAAGCAAGTTATTGGAAACACTACTCTTAGAGTAAAATTTATCTTTCAGTAGTAAAATACTCTTCAGTTTTATTTTCAGAAATTCTTACCTTCTTTTTTTAAAAAAGTTTTTGGAAAAATCATTAAATATCTACCATACATTTTCCTCTTATTACAACTAAGCTGTGAATTGTACCTGCCATGATTTTGGCTAGATGGCAAAAAAGACAATGATGTTTAAAGTGGTAAATGGTAAAGTCATCAGAAGAGGTAGCTGAGCATCTTTAGAGAGTTATTACATTTTACACTGATGGGCCCTTCTGTGGCTTCTGATTTTTTCAGTTACCCTGAAATTGCAATATTAAATAAATGTGATGAGAAGTATTCCTGGTTGGTTTAGTTTATGTTCAGTAATGAGCTTTAAATGCAATTATCTCTGAATTTTCTTAGCATTTCCCTAAGATTCTTTTCTAGGTTTATTTTTATCCCTAACTGAAAATTTCTGCTATAAAAACATTTTTAACTGCAGAGAGGCAATAATATGCTTACCCACTAATATGTTGATAAAGCCTAATCCTTAGCTGTGTGGAAATAATTAGTTTAGGGTAGGTAGCACCTGTTTTTCTCTCTTCATTGAGCTACATAATATCTAATATATGCACCTAACTTTGCAAGTAGAGTTTACATGTCTTTTTACATGTCATGACAATCTCAGCCCTTACTCAAAAACATGTGTTTCACCAGCAATCTCAATAACAGAAATTAAATGCTAACTTTCTGTTAAGACAGAAAAAGTTACACTTACATAAGAGCAAACAGCAATCCATCTACAAATGCAACTTCACATAATACTGGCATTTCACTGAAATTCAGAATCGGATGCCTTCTTTTTCGGGATGATCTGCCAAATCTAAATTGGATTGCAGTTTTGCAGAAGTGCAGACTTTTTGCTAGGCTTCACCATAGTTGTTTTTCCATCTTTTCCCTCTATTAAATATCTTTTGTTGTGAAGAGATAAAAGTATTTCAGTATATGGGGTGTGTGTACTATAACTGTGAAAGACGTACATAGCTGAGATAGAAGGAAGTAGCATCAATTACTCTTGTTAGATTGAGAGGAGCAGTTATGAGAGCTAAGTCTATTTTGTCCCCCACAAAAATAGTTCAATGGAAATCCTCCCTCAGAGTTCAATTGGCTTTGAATTCAGCCATAAGCACTAAAAATAACAAGCTTTTTCAAGAGCAGAAAAACTAGTGAAGCTTTGTGTCCTGTGCCCCCAGTACTGTATCTTTGCAATAATCCCAGCTCCACATTTGGTATCCCTTGTTCCCATCTCCCATTGCAACACCTACATTTTACCTCTACTCTCCTTTTTCTCCCAAGATCTTTCAAAATGACCCTGCAAGTCTCCTCCATATCTCTTAATTGTCTGAGAAGAGCCGGGGGGGCTGGTCCTGCTGAGGCTGTTTCTGAGCTACATGCATACTGAGAGGCCCAGTCAGTGAACCAGAGGGAATAGATGACTGCTAACCTCACATTTTTACTTAATGAGGAACTAATTTAGATTGCTCTCCCCTTGTCTAGTCACAGCTTCTCATGAAACTTGTAGGAATGAAATGAAGTTTGATCTCTCTGCTTTGTCAGATGCAGTGGAAAATGAAAATGGGTTCCTACATTTATGCGGTGTAGCAGGCAGACAGCATGATGCATATCTCTTTCTTATGAAGAAGAAAAGAAGATAAAATAGATGAGAAAAGTTGAAAATAGTGTTCTAGGTATACTGGATTTTCATGCTTTATACTAGGATTTTATCAAAGCATTCGTTGTGGTTGCTGCATTTAAAGAAAGTCTCTAAGTTTTGTCTCCTGTTTGCATTTGTTAGGCTGCGACTTGTGAATATTCACTTTTAAATGAGATCCCTTCAATGACAATTGACAAAAATGTCTACAGTCTTTTTTCTGGAATGGCCGAGCTGAAATAATGTCTAATGTTTTTGTAATCAGTTTGCATCTGCTGGATTAACTGTCTTTCTTGTCTGCCTCAGTTGCTCACTAGAGGTTGTGGTCACAGCATAGGAAACAGAATGAATTTGGTCTTTTGACCATGGAGATGAAAAATAGGCAAGATTTGTGGCTATGCCTCCACCTGCAGTGAGAGGAGATCCTTGGTGGCCTTCGGCTCTGCAGTGTGGAGCTTGCAGAGGGTTGCAGCAATGCCAACTGCACTCTTAGGCCATAAGAAACCTCCTCAACCAGGCATTTTCATGGGCTTTGGTGTTTCAGGGGATCACACCTGTGCTCCCTTGACCCAACCTTACTCCCATGTCCTAAGAGGCTTTGCAATCTTTTCATTTTTCAGCAGAAGCATACGAACTGTAAAGGGAACGAACTGAGGACTGGGTATCCCTGGGTCTGTGAGGGGATACATGGCTGAGCAGCTTGTTCTGAGCTAGGTCTGGCATCACTAAAACTTCCAGATGAATTACAGGGGTGTCAGTGAGGTCTCACTGTGGAAACCTTATGCAGGTAAAACCAGGCTGAGGTCCCTCTATCTTTCTTTGTTTGAATCCTATTCCGTTAGGTAAGGCAAACACAACTGTTACAAGCATTCTGCAAGGGAAGCTGTTCAGAGAGATATTCTGAGCTTCTCTATTTATTCACTGATTTATTTCCCTGGGGACTGGTAGTAAATAAACATGGATTTTTTTTTTTAATTTTTTTTTTTAAATCTGGATGACTGTCTCCCATCAAGTTCAGGTTGCTGAGTATAAGCTATTCCTGCCTGCTGGCAGGGTGAATGAGGCAGGGTACAGTTCCTGGTGGGGCGGTGTGCCCTGTCACAGCTGGAACATTTGCCAGTGATCTCAGCAGAGGCTGAATCATGAAGAAGTGCCTGGTGTGAGCTGTCTTAAGAGATGCTCATTGCTTGCTGTAGGTGAAGCATGCTTATGGATAATCTCCCATGTCTATTCTTTAGGTAAGCAAAAGCATTAATAAGCAGGGGATTCTCCTAAGCATCTTTAAATGAAAATCAAACAGATTTAAAAATGCAAGTTGTTAGTTGTGCTGTGAGCAGCTTCCTAGGTCTGAGCCATGGATAAAATGATGAAATAAAAAAGAGTTTGGAATAAAAACAAATCTGGCCCAAAAGATATGGAATGAGGCCCACTACACATTGGTGTTATTTGCATACTACAAGGGAGAACTAATTTATGCAAAAGAGAGGAGGAGTGAAGAACTGTGTTTTCTGTACAGCAGTATGTTTTTCAGATACCCCAGTGATACCCCAGAAGGATTTTTGAATGTAGTGGGAGTTTGTTATCCTCAAATAAGGTCACAGTTCATCCTTTGTTCTGGGAATAAATTACAGAAACTTTGAAAATTAGAAGCTGTTCGGCATTTAAAGGTTCAACAGCACCTTCAGGCGTACTTGAAGGTGTATCCCCAGGCAAACCTGTGTTTCTCATGCAGCTCCCCTGCCAGCCATGTGGTTCCCAAGGAATGGAGAGCTAACCTGGGGAAAACCAGTAACAGTTTTTGCCAGCACTGTGAGCTGACCTTGCTCCCTGCCAGAGATGGAGCCATGCCAGCACTGGGGCGGTGATGGGGCTGATGTGGGAAGGGGTAGCGCAGGGGACAGGGATCTACCTGTGCATTATGGACAAAGATCAGAGAGCTCAGGTGTCTCCCAATCCTGCACCCCAGGGTTCTATCTTCACGGCATGGGTCATGGGTCCTCCTCCAGGGAGAGCTATTTACAAGTTTATAGTAATGATGAAATAAGTGGCTGCAGCTCACTGTGGTATTCAGGAGCAGCAGGAGAGGACAGAGCCTTGGAGGCTCCATCAAAAAGTTCCCTTGAGACTGAAGCCCTCTGAAACCGACATGGCTTTTGACATGTTTCCTTTTGTTTGCATAAAACAGCTTTTCACAAACGCCAACACCATCAGTAAAAGAGGAGGCCAATGATAACATCACAATCTTCACCAGGATCTTGGACGGTCTGCTGGACGGCTACGACAACAGGCTGCGCCCAGGGCTGGGAGGTAGGATAACGCGCGCTGGGCCGCCAGACGGGGCCATCGCCTGCGCCGTGCCCTCCCACGTGGGTACCTGCTCTTGGCCCTGACAAGGGGCTCGTGCTTGATTAACTAAACTGAGTTCAGAGAGCAGATTTGTCTCCTAGCAAATGGGGCACAAGAAGAAGATTGCTGAAAGTCGTGTTCTTTCAGTCACTCAGGTCATCTGAGGTTGGCTTAGGAGAGCATCTGTGATACTTTTTTTTCTGTAGTTGAATACCCTTTGGGTTTTTTCTTTTCAGTACTTCCTAAGGTGAGCAAGAGATTATGCTAGCAGGTTGCTGTGAGTTTCCCTTACTGGTCAGCCTATATAAAATTATGTCGGTAATGTATATCTCTTTAAAAACAGATTCCCAAACTGTCCATATTTAGACAAGTACAGCAAATCTGTATTGATATGTCTTTTTGATAACCTCTACAGCAGCTATTTTAAAACCTTAGCATGTGAATAGTGGTTGCCATCCTAACCTTGTTGAGCCCTCCTTCAGCTCTCTTTCCCCCAGATTTCTCTCATTTTCTACCCATGTGTAAACCATCTGTTATGTTTCTTCCTGGCCCTTTTTTAATCTGGCTACCCCCACCCCTTCCTCTTGTGAGACCAACACATTGCTTTCATCCCTTTCTCTCCTTCTCCTCTCACTTTACACAGAGATGCTTGAAAATAGGGCTCGATGCTTTTTATCTTACATAACGAACTTCTGAAATTTCTGCCCTTAAATTAAATTAGACCTGGATTTGAAAAGATACCAGAAGGACTTAGAGACTTGAGGGTAGAAATAACTTGACCTAACTTCGGACATTTCTGGTAGATGTCTGAAATCAGGCAGATCACCCAAACCAGCAGAGGGGAGTAGGTCCTTCCAAGATACACTTCATCTCATCCTGTGGTAGGTATTGCGTAAGTGCTGGCATTGTGCACTGACAGCCCAGAAAGCCAATCGCATCCTGGGGTGCATCAAAAGAAGAGTGGCCAGCAAGCAGAGGGAGGAGATTCTTCCCCTCTGCTTTTGTTAGTACTGTGTCCAGCTCTGGAATCCCAGCATAAGAAGGATATGAACCTGTTGGAGTGAGTCCAGAGGAGGCTACCAAGATGATGAGAATGCTGGAGTACTTCTCCTGTGAAGACACGAGGAGAGAGATGAGATTCTTCAGCCTGGAGAAGAGAAAGCTCTGGGGAGACCTTATAGAAACTTTCCATTGCCAATGGTGCTTAGATGAAAGATGGGGAGGGACCCTTTATCAGTGATAAGATGAGGGATAGTGGTTGGTTTTAAACTGGAAGAGGGTAGATTTAGATTAGGTATTAGGAAGAAATTCTTTACCTTGAGGGTGGTGAAGCACTGGAACAGGTTTCCCAGAGAAGCTGTGGATACCCCATCCCAAGAAGTGGTCAAGGCCAGGTTGAATGGGGCTCTGAGCAACCTGATCTAGTCCAGGGTGTCCTTGCCCATAGCAGGGCATTGAAACTAGGTGATCTTTAAAGTCCCTTCCAACCCAAATCATTCTGTGTCTCTATAATCAAAACCTGTCAGTCAGAGGAAATGCACCCTTGAAGGGCCAGTTTCTTTCTGTTCTTTGTAAGAACAAAGCCTGGACTCCCAAAGGTCAGCAACTGCATGTGATCCAGGATGAAATGCCTCCTCAAGCATGCTTTTAATTTCAGTCTTTTGGGGATTTTTGAGTGATTTAGGAATTAATAGAAAAAAGCACTGCCAGTAGGTATTTGCATTTTAAAGCAATTACTAATGCGGACCCCATATTTATTACAGAGAGAATAACTCAGGTGAAAACAGACATCTATGTTACCAGTTTTGGTCCTGTGTCAGACACAGAAATGGTAAGTTAGCATGTGGCTGCCAGTTCGGTTGTATTTACTTTACTAAGTCAGTTTTGGAACCATCGTTTCTATTCAGATCCTGCAATACCTCGAGTGTTTCTTTGTGCCAGGAATACACCATTGACGTTTTTTTCCGGCAAAGCTGGAAAGATGAAAGGCTGCGATTCAAAGGACCTATGCAACGCCTCCCTCTTAACAACTTGCTCGCCAGCAAGATTTGGACCCCAGACACTTTTTTCCACAATGGCAAGAAGTCTATTGCTCACAACATGACAACCCCAAACAAACTTCTGCGCCTGGAGGATGATGGCACTCTGCTATATACCATGAGGTAATAGCCAGCATTGATTTCTTCTGATGCTGATTCCCAGATAACAACAATTACTTGTGGGGAGCATCACTTTCTCCACTCCTAATAGAGCCAGGGAGCCAATCTTTCACACATATTTGTGTGAATATCAAGAAAAATGGAAAATATAATTGTAGCCTTCAAGTACAAATTAATTTGTAGCTTCTGAATGCTGCTAGTGCTTAACTATTTCTTTTGATTAAATGGAAAGCATATTCTCAACAGATTTGATGATTCAGTTCAGCTTTTTTATGATTGTCTGTTCTCTCTTAATGTTTGTGTTTGCAGCCGTAGTGCAGACTGCAGGAGAACAGTATCCAAGACCAGAAACTGAGACTTTGTTCTGGGGCAGTACATCTTGAACCCTTGAAGCTTAATTTTAATTTTAATTTTAATTTTAATTTTAATTTTAATTTTAATTTTAATTTTAATTTTAATTTTAATTTTAATTTT
>VZUI01023167.1:0-37529 GCA_013401135.1 Cettia cetti
GACATTGAGTGCTGTGTCCAGCTCTGTCCCCTCAGTTTGGGATGGACATTGAGTGCTGTGCCCAGCTCTGTCCCCTCAGTGTGGGAAGGACATTGAGTGCTGTGTCCAGCTCTGTCCCCTCGGTTTGGGAAGGACATTGAGTGCTGTGTCCAGCTCTGTCCCCTCAGTTTGGGAAGGACATTGAGACACTGGAGCACGTCCATAGGGGGCACTGAGGCTGGAGAGGGGCTGGGAACACAAACCCTGTGAGGAAGGGCTGAGGGAGCTGGGGTTGCTCAGCCTGGAGAAAAGGAGACTCAGGGGTGCCCTTATCACTCTCCACAGCTCCCTGAAAGGTGGCTATAGCCGGGTGGGGGTTGGTCTCTTTCTCCAGACAGCACCTGACAGAATGAGAGCAGAGTCTTAATCTGTCCCAAGGGAAATATAAGCTGGATATTAGGAAAATAATATCCAGAAAGGGTAATAAAGTATTGGCATGGTTTACCTGGGGAGATGGTGGATTCACCATCTCTGAATGTGTTTAAGGAAAGCCTGGATGTGATACTTAGTGCCATGGTTTAATTGAGGTTAGGGTCGGGTTGGACTTGATGATCTTGGAGGTCTCTTCCAGCCTAATGATTCTGTGATTCTGTGCTCAGCAGGGAAGGATGTATGGACACCAGCTTCCATTCCCAATGCCTGGCCCAGCTGGGAATCACAGCAGGCCTGGAGCCAGAACAGGCAGAGATCCCTCAGGGCCCTGCCCAAGGAAAGACACAGCATTTCCCCAGAGGACGGTGGGCACACCTAAGGGCGGTGGGACACTCTACATGTCAGACCTCTGCAGTGTCCAGGCAATGCTTCCTTGCAGTTCAGGCCTGGAGGGGAGCCCAGTGAAGGTGACCTTTCTGCAATGCCCCAAAAGATCAGGTTTTTTCCCCAAGGTGAGAACACCCCAGCACGCAGGAGGCTCTCAGTCCTGCCCGGTGCACCTTGGTTTGCTCCTGGCCTATTTGCAGAGCCCTGGCAGGGGATCTCTGCACACACAACCTCCTGAATATTTCCTAGACGAGTATAAACCATATTTTAACTGCTGTACCATAATTCCCTTCTTTTAATTAGAAAGTGTGCTAAATACTCGTGTCCTTGGGGATTCTCATTGAACTAGTCAGGTTTCTGATCATGGAACTTTTGCGTTAATGAGACTCTTAGTTTGACTTACAAAAGCTCTTACATTTACACAGCCAGGCTTTTAACTTCAAAGTCCTTGAGAATTGTTGCTGTGCATCTGCCTTGTCTGGGGCCCTAATTCACAGTTCTGGTCTCTGTTTATTATATAGGGAATGTTTTGTTTAGTGTTTATAGATATATATTTACAGCATTTAGGGATATTAGGGCTTATACCAAGCTCCATTACTATAAACACTGATCAAAGGGAGAGTTAAGTGAAGCTGAAGCACTAGAGGAAAATATTTCTGCAGTCACGATGGGAAAGTACAACTGGGAGCAGAGCAGAGGGGAAGCTGCCTGCCTGGTTATGCCACTTTCAAACCCTCCAGCCCTTCTCTCTGCCTTCCTCTCCTGCCAACCACCAACCCCAAATGCCTTTTGACAGAGCAGGAAAAGCACCTCAGCTCTTGCAAAGATCAGCAAGTGTGTTTGTGTGGCACTGCCTATATCCAGGCTCATAGAGTGTTTTGCAAGCTCCAGAAAGGATGTTAATGCCAGGCAACAGGCAGTGCTGAAGTCTGTGTTTTTATTGTATTTCCTAGTTTCATTTTTTTTTCCCTGTGGGAGATAGAAAAAGAAATTGTTTTGGTGACCACTTAAGTCATTGTAGATCCATTAGTACTTTTCCACTGTGTTTATTTTTCTTATGCTGCTATGAATGTTTTCCTAGAGTTCCATTAATGCCCTTGTAAGTCATATGTCACATCCGTCTCCTCATCAATTTTCCTTTTAAACCCTGTCACTGAGGGAAAATAAGGGAATTCGGTTGCAGCTTGAACATTAGCAGCTTTTGGACAGTTCACTGTTCAGTTTTATGGAGGATTAGGAGTGCAGTGCTCACTTAACAGTACAAGGTTCTGACACTGAAGTACCCTGCAGCCCTTGCACACACCTTTGCACACCTTTGCACACCTATTGCCACCCTCCCTCTGCTGCTTTCTGGATGCTCACTGCTCCTCTGATGTGCTGAGGCCTCAGCTCAAACAGCTCCCCTGCCATTCATACACATTAGTCCATATTAGATAAAAAGCTTTGAGTATGGGTCTGACCTATGTTGAACAGCTCCAGACAAAACCCAGGAATTTGGGTAATTTAGGATCCTAACCCAACTCTTGGAAAAAGCTGGCCTTAGAGGTGGCTTGTGACCACTTGGAACTCCATCTTTGAGGCCTGTCAGGAGAACATCAGGCTGGACTGGGAGCCACAGGGACCAGCTGAGAAGCAGCACTTCACAGGTGTTTGCCATGCACCCTGGAGCGCCCCAAAACCCGGATAAACAGGAGCCAATTCAAAGCTGAGAGCAGGTGAAGGAAGACTCTCAGCCACTGAGCAAACTTGTCCCCAGGGAAGCTGGAGTGATCCACAGGGGCACAAATCCACCTTCACTGACTCGCAGCAAAGACCCACTGGGACTTCAGCAGCATTTCCCAACCTTTCCCCAGCTATGAACTGGGGTTCATCCTGGAAGCAGAACCCTCCAGCAAGGAGGAATAAGCAATGTTTGGTGCATTCATAATATAGATATTATTTGGCAAACTAGTTAAACAAATTGTTTCCTTTCAGGCTCCTCGTGATGCGTGTGGCTGGCAAGCCTTCCTCCCTGCTGCTCGGCCACCTGCTCTCCCTCCTGCTAAGTGAGCTCCATCTCCAGCCCCAGCTGCTCTGGCTGCACCAGGCTGCCTTTGCCTCAGCCAGGCACTGCCTGCTGTACAGCCACGGGCAGAGGGCTTTTCCATCAGCACCTTCCAACCCTGCCTTCCAGCCTGGTTCTGGGAATCCTGGCTGTATGGGTGTGTGTGGATAACCATCACAGCAGCCTGGTCATTGCTGGTGAGCTGCAGTGGAGATGGAGCAGCACACACTGAGGGTTGGGCAGCCAATGGATGGGGTGGGGGGGGGGGGCTCAGAAGGAGCATCTGACACAGGAGCCTCCCTGCCTGCCAATGCCAAGGGCAGAGTGGGTGTTTCCCACTGGCAAAACAGAATTCACAGAATCACACAATCACAGAATCACCAGGTTGGAAGAGACCCTCAAGATCATCGAGTCCAACCCATGCCCTAACACCTCAACTAGACCATGGCACCAGTGCCACATCCAGTCCTTCTTTAACACATCCAGGGATGGTGACTCCACCACCTCCCTGGGCAGACTATTCCAGTACTTTATCACTCTTTCCATTAAAAACTTTTTCCTAATATTCAACCTATATTTCTCTCGGTGCAGCTTGAGGCTGTGCCCTCTCATTCTGGCAGTTGCTGCCTGGAGATGGAGACCAACCCCACCTGGCTACAGCCACCTTTCAGGGAGTTGTAGAGAGTGATGAGGGCACCTCTGAGTCTCCTTTTCTCCAGGCTGAGCAACCCCAGCTCCCTCCCAAAGCATTTCCCACTGTCTGTTGTATCTGCTGGGTTACCACTCACTCTTGCTTCCCCCAATGATAACCTGATCAAAAGACCTTTGCAAACAAGACAGCACAGCCCCTGTCCTCAGGATCTGATGTGTGCACATGGCAAGACTGAAATCCACAATACTGGAAGGCATGTGCTCTGATCCTCTGCCTGCAGCAGGGGAGTCCCACTGCCTGTGGGAGGTTGGGTTAAATCTCTTACACGATAAAAACTTCCTCACCGAGTGCATCTTTGTCCCCCTCCTGTGGCTGGATCCCATCACACACCGTGGGTATGGCACCAGGGGAGGAGGGGCCCTTGGCAGTGCAGAGAGCAAAGACTTCTCAGGGAAACCCAAGGTATTTCTTCAGAGAGCATGGACCTCAGCAGCTGAAGTGGGTGATTTCTGTTGTGGACATAATGTTTCTCTTCCCCAAACAATAACTTCAGACTCCTTGACTCTCAGCCTTGGTTCCTCTCAGAGATGAACAGAAAGAGTCCAGGACATCTCAGCTGTGCTGGCTGCTTCACTGGACTTACAACAAATACATTTAATCTCTAGTCTACATCTACCATTTAAAAGAATCTTTATGCCATCTCTGAAGGGGAGATTTTCCTTGAAAATTAAGTAAGAGCTGTCTGAAGATAGAAATGATTACAGCCACATTAGGACAGTCTTTTAAAGAGTCTCTGGAGTTTGAGAAAATAAATAAATTAATGAATCACCAGGACTTGTCTGCTCAGGGTTCCCACCATTCTCTGGCTGCAGCCATCATGTGAACTCTTCTGTAACAGGATGGAAACAGAGACATCCCAGGGGGATTTATCAGGCAGCTGCCCTGCCTGATCCACCTTTGCCCTGTGAAGAGATCCTGGAAGCCAGTGCTTGAAAAGCTGCCTTTTGTGTTCTTACTTTTTCCCTCTTCCATTAATTTGCAGTCACAACCATCATTATTTGATCCAGAGAGCCAAAAATGTCCATCCTCATTATTCCGACTGTTTGCAGCTGGACAGAGCACACACACAAGATCTCAGACCTCTAGGCAAGGCACAATACTTGATGGTTAAGAACCAAGGGCTTTAGGATGTTTTCCACCTTTTAACAAATTGTTTTTTTTTTTTTTTTTTTTTTCTTTTTGCAGTGTCTGTGTCATTCTTGCTGAACCTCACCTCCTGAAGGTTTTTATTATGCAAGATTTCATCACAAGGAGACTGCATAAGGATAGGGAATTAAACCCATGTCTTCCCAAATCCAGATCAGTAGCACAACCTTTGGCTCATCTCCTTGCCTCACTTGTCTAACAAAGGGCACTCTGCAAAGGTACACAAGCATACATTATACCCCAAGGTCAAGAGTGTCGGGTGAAAAAGATGAATATATACAAGTCCATGTCCTAGAAATCTGCTCTGTGCCCTCCATGGATTTGCAAATAGCACTGCTTGGAAGCAGAAATTAAATCCACAGCCTTTCAGCAAAGCAGGAGCAGCACGTTGCTACTGCTGCTATTCCATGAACCTCAGAGGGTAACACATCCGACATCCCCGCCCACGCCGGGAGGGATGTGTTAGCTCTGAATATCCCTGATTAACACAGCTTTATCCTGGCCTTCTGTATCATCTGAACACAGGCTGCAGCAGGGCTGGTGCAGGTTAATACCACCTCACACCACCACGGCAGTGGTTTCACTCATTGCTGATGGGGCTGCAGCCAGGCAGCGCTGCCAAGGCGCCTGGGGACCTCCAGTGCAGTGGTTTGGAAAGAAGTGATTCCTCTGAGGAGGTTATAGCAAGACCAGTCAGTGACTAGGCATGAAAATCAACCATGGTGGCTCTGAATAACCTTGGGCAGATCGCAGGCCCCCACGGCAGCAACAACTGTCACTGTTGTGTTAGCAGGAATAATGACACCAGACTCCCTGGCTTGTCAGCAAAGTGAGAGCAAACCTTACTCTTCCAAATCCTCTTTTATAGACAGTTCTGAAAGGATAAAGTTTCATTGGTTAGCAAACCAGTACAAGACCATCATTGGACAATTAGGAACAACACCCCTCGACTGTTTTCTTGCAAGTAAACAACAGGAGACAAACAACACCTGCAAGGACTGTTTCCCTTCTCCAAGGATTGTTTAAATTCCTCCTCATAACGTCCCAGGCCACTTTCTCACTGTGTGAGAAAGTTATGTGATTTAGTTTCACACACACTCTGAGCTCCTGCCTGATCTCTCACATGCAGCATCCACAGATGACCCCTTCCAATGTCTGCCCTATAAACTTTCGATGGTAGGAAGAAGGAGCTCAGCCCGGACAAGGCAGATTTTAGTTCAGCAGAGACCTCACCTGTGTTTTCTTCCACTGTGAGCAGTTCAGGCTGGCTTGCCTTGGAGGGCAGCAAGCAGCTGCCATTGATGTCCCTTAAGAAAAGACATCAGCATCACTCAGGAATCTTGGGTTTCATTTAGCCTTGTTAAAACTACTCTCTGTTACGTTCTACTGCAATCATTTAAAACAAAGGAGTTCATCAACACTTGAATTCTCCAAGTCTCTACATCAGCGTCTGGGAATGGGAATAAACCAGTGCATTTTGTCTTTAAACACCAAAAGAGTGTCAGAAAAGATTAAGTGAATTTCTTCAGAGGAAAGTGCTCACGGATGCAAGTGTCAGCTGGGCTGATGCTGTTTGCCAGTGTAACAAATGAACAGTGGCACCTGTCCATGCCCTGAACCTGCCACGATGGCAGCTGAGCTGCCACAGCCATGATGGGGCATTCCACAGGGCCTCCACACAGCAGGTGCAAAACAAGGGAGCAGAAAAGAGAGATGGTTCCAGGATAAAAAGCAGACTGGTGCAGGTATGAGCATTACCCATGTTTTGGCTGTTTTTCTGCTGCAGCATGAGAGGATTCTCTGACATTGCAACAGTTGGGAGGTTAGTATTACAGAATACAGAATTCTGTGTTCTTTTAGTAGTAAGAGTGGCAATGACTAAAAAGCCTGGACTGGTCAGTGGAGCAGGGGAAGTTCCAGCCCAGTCTGAGATGTCCTTACCAGTGAAATCCCAACACACAGCAGACCATGAGCAGGGATGAGTTGCTGAGTTTTATTGATGAACAGCTTTCCTTCATCTACCACAAAATGCAGAAACCAGCACTCATGTCTGTATTGACCCTGTGCCACTATGACCTTTCCAATTCACCAAATCAAATAAAGGAACTGGAAAAGATACCAGGAACGGCTGAAGGGTTGACAAAACCTATGGATCAACATGTGTTTAACTCCCTCCTTCCTGCAAGCTGGAAGGGTGAGGCTGGGAAGGGCTGCTGGATGTGCACCTTCCTTTGAGCACCCAGCCCCTGCTCAGACAGGATCTGCCTTTTAGCCAAAACAAACTGCAGCCACTCCTGTGGTGTTACACCGTATGGGATTGACAAACACTTCTATCCCTTACTGACAGAAGGCACTTTTCTCAGTGCAAAGAGTGGTTGTATTCAACCCAGTTCCCAGTTTCTAGGGACCAGGTGCTAAAAATCACCCAACTGAAATGAGTTTTAGGCACCCAACACCTCTGAGTGTTTGGGTTGAGTTGTTTCCATGTGCTGATACAAGCTCTGTCATATTCAGGTTCAGTGTGATGGCTGCAGCACCACTAGACTGGGGATGCCACTGGAGCAGAGCTCAGGCATTTTTCAAAGCTTGTCATGTTATATTCCACTCAGAGAATAAAATGGGGACTTTTAGATTTTAATTTGCCACTTTACATGCAAATTAACTGTTGTATATTTTCACAAGTGAATTCAGCCAGTATTTATAATAACAGAAATCTGCTGCTTGGATTGCTAAACGAAAATTCCCCACATTGCTTGTGCTTCCCTGCATGAGCTGTTTCATTTCAGCTTTTCTGTGCTCTCTCTTCTAGAATGCCTAAAAGATTTTATGGAGGCAAAGAAGCACTGAGAAAAAAAAAAAAAAAAACAAAAACAAAACAAAACCAAAAAAACAAACAAGAATGAGAAATAATTATTAGGATTACTCAGCAGGATGGCCAGATTATATTTTGTCCCTGTTTTTCATGGGCAAAACCATTGCAGTGCTTAAAATCAAGCACATGTTTAAGCATTTTGTTGATCCAAAGCCAGAATACTCAAAACTGCATCTGATTAGTCCCTCCCAACCTGCTGTTAAAGCAGTTACAAAACCAAAGTGCCCCAACCATCAGCTGAGCTCACTTGGTACAAGCACAGCCCCTCCCCAGCACGGAGGCTGATTACACTGAGTCCCCTGGAAACCAGGGCAGGGAAAGTTGTGAGTGTTGATGTTTTCTTTCAAGAGCAAAGGAGCTGGGAAAATAAAGCAAGGCTCAGGAAATGATGCCTTTCAGGAACCTAGAGAGACAGGACTCCTCCTGGCCATTCCTGTGCCCCAGGCTTTTGCTACTGCTCCGTGGGCTTGGAGCCACTTGGGAGCTCGGGGTGTGAAGCTGCAGAGTCTGACTGGCTTGTAACCTCTAATGTATCACTTATCTTTTGTTTTAATTGCAGGCAGTCTCTGAAACATTCTAGAGCATATAGTGCTAGACACAGCAGAAGTAATTAAAGTGAGAGGGCCACATGCAGTCGTCAGTAAAACACCAGATGTAGGCAGCTTGGAAAAAATGTCATTGATTCAGCATCAGTGGGGCCAGGAGGAGGAGAGGCAGGACTGAGATTATTGACCACAGATCACACTTAAATGGCAGCAGCATGACTACAGTGTTTAAAGAAAAGCAGCCAAGGGATGTATTGCTGTGGAGCTGCAATGTCTCAGAGAGGGATGGAGACATCAGCTCCTTGAGGTGGTTTCAAAGAGCAAGCCAAGCCTGGACAATCTGTTCTTCTCCTGGCCCTGCAAGGAACACCCTGGGTTGTGATTTCCCCCATAGGAAAAATGGGATGCTTCCACATCATATTAAAAATAGTAATAATTAACTAAAGGAGGTAGAAAAAGGATCAATGGTTGTTTGTTTGAGGTGGATTTAGTGATGCAGCTGCTGTTCAAGCAAGGCCAGAGAGCTCCTCTGAGGTGAGCAAGGACACAGGGTGCTGTTCAGTTTGCTTGTCCAGTGCATCCTCCAAGACAGACCCAGGGTGAGAATGACTTCAAAGCATTAACATCCCTGCACACCCTAATGGGGTGTCACCTTGACTCTTCTTAAAAGGCATTGACCACTCTGAATGTAATTGGCTACAGCAAAGGTTAATGATCATTTCTACCTTTAAATAGTTTATGAAGATGTTTGATGTCTTCTAACAAGGCAGATATTGGAACTTGCTGTTCTTTCCACTGACTTGCATATCATTGATCTTTCTTCTTGAAATGATTATCCCCAGGCAACCTATAAATCTCACTTACTCTGGCTCAAAAATGCTGGACAATGTAATGAACTGTTATGGGGCCAGAGACAGTGGGCAGGGTCACCTGTTATGAGCTGGCAGCACGAGTGCTCAGACCTGCAGGGCCCTGCACACATCCCATGGAGACAAGGAAAAAGGCACCCTAAGGCAGATTTTGTAATTCAAGAGCACGCAGTAATTCCAAGTGAATCTGATGGCCTTACCTACTAAGTTCAGTGGACCTCGTGGCAGTCTGGGGTATAACTTCACACCCCAGAATTTAGTTCAAACTCTCCTGCTACAAATGTGTCTCAAGGGCAATTCCTGCCCCATCTTCACTGGCACTGAGCTCCTACAGGTCTGTCAGAGACCAAGAACAGAGAGATTTAAAGCTGCAAGTGTTCAGAGCAGGAAAAGCTTTCATCAAAGCCCCAAGTCCAAGTGCATAAGGGCTTGAAAATTTTACATAGAGGAGTTTTAATCATTAGGAGAGTCTGTAAGGTCCTGTGTGAAAATAAAAGATCCTCAGTGATAGAACCCCAATTTCAGGCAGGCATCAAGTGTGAGTGTTGGGCACATTTAGGAGCAGGGACAGTCATCATGAGCTTTGACAGGGAATGCACTGCCTGGTAGGTAAGGAGTTTAGGGACATGGATGTGTTTAATTTCTGCTTCCAGCCACTGAATATCTTCATGTGGGGCTTTTCAGCAAGTAGAGAAGCTGTTCATCTCCACAAGTCTGGAGACAAGCTTGTCAGCAAGTCTCTTTTTTCTGCAGTAAAGCTTGCTTGCATTTCCTTCCTCTGAAGGACCCCTTAGGGCAGGTCTGACCAGATTTGTTTCACAGCTCCTGAATCCAGACTTGAGCCAGGTTTGCTACTGGAAGTTTGCACTGCTAGGTCCAAGACCTCAGCTATGTACACACTTAACCCTTTTCTCCAAAGTCAGAAGAAAACAAAGAGTTTTCACAGGTAGCATTGGTCAGAAGAAATGACCCATGTATTTACCTATATTTGTATTTAGAGTTGTTCCCAATTATGACAGATGATTAAAACTGATAAATGCAGCTCCAGTATAACCACCAGATAAAAAGCATACTGCAGGCTCAGACTTCTCCCCTTCATACATTCAAAGAAGAGGAAAAAAAGAAAACCAAGCAATGAAAAGGAAAAAAAAATAAAAATCTGTGTAACATCAGTGAAGACAGAACTCAAGGAAATGGGGGCAAAGGCAAGATCCAAGGATAAAACTGCTGCCTGCATTCAGAGGAGTATGATGGGCTCATTTCACTGTCAGGGCTCCCCAGGAGTTTGGTAGGTTGTTCTGGAGCTTTCCACGCCATGTGGCACAGCCTGGCGTGCCCCAGCCTCTCCCTGGTGCTGAGGAAGGAGCAGTGCTACGGAGCTGCTCTTCCTCCTCTTGGCAATGCTCCAGCAGGACCCAACTGAGTTAATGGGGAAAGATGTTTGTGCACAGCATTTATTATGGACCCAAAAAGAAAAACCATGGGCAGTTCTTAAACCCAGATAGCAAACACAAATACAAATCTCCCTAGGCAAGCCAGGATAAGGTCTTGATGCACTTTACAAGCTGTAAACACTGATTTTATTAGCCATTTATGGGCCACTTTGCACAAGGCAGCTTTAATATTAAACAATAAAGCTCACAACACACTTACAAAGGAAAACAGTCCTCTCATTTACTCCTGAATTGCAAGTGTGGCATCTCTTCATCACATGAAAACAGCAGAAGCCAGATTATTCAGTTTAGCCTGCATATTTTTTGTGCTTGATGGCCCACACCAACAGCACTGAGACAGAAGAAATAATTTGGGAGCCACTGGAAACTGTAGAAATTAACTTTCAGCAAGCACTGAGCAGCCCTGTTACTCACATCAGCATGCACAGACTTCAAGGAAACTTGTCCTTGTGCTTATGGGTGTTTATCATTTATAATCTGATACATCAGATGTCTCATGTAAGATAAGGTCTGACTGTACCAGGGACTGCATGTAAAATGCATGAATTTGTATGCAAAATAAGTAATTTCTTTTTTTGAGCCTACAAGCAGAACGGGAAAGGGAAGTTCTGCTATTCCTCTCTACAAATGGAAAACAGGCTGAGATTGTTTTGGACAAGACTACACAGGAAGCAGAAGGAGAATGAACACCAGCAATATCTCAGTGAGATGTGTGCTGTCCCTCAGCACAGCCCCTGCAAAGGCTGCTTTCTGCCTCTGAAGGGTTTTGGTAGTTGGCTGGTGTGGGCAATGGCAGACCTGGTCGTGTGCCACCCAAATCACAACTGTCCAGGACTTCTGGTGTAAGGAAAAGGATTTGTAATCCCACTGCACCTGCATGTGCTGCTTTATCCTTCCAATCCTTTGGTGGGTTTTTTTGTGCTACTACTTTTTTCTTTTTTTTTCTTTTTTTTTTTTTTTTATTTTCCTAGTAAAGAACTGTTATTTCTATTCCCATATCTTTGCTGAAAGCCCCTTAATTTCAAAATTATAATAATTTGGAGGGAGGGGGTTTACATTCTCCATTCCAAGGGAAGCTCCAGCTTTCCCTGGCACACACCTGTCTGTCCAAACCAAGACAAGGCAGCAGGGCCACATCCACCAGTGTGGTGTCACCCAGCACTGGCTGAGCTGTGACCACACACCCAGCAGGTTTGTGTTGTCTCTGGTGGCCACAGAACAGAGCCTGCTGTTTTCTCAACAGAGGGAGTGTGGAGAGCAGCTTGTTTTACATGGATTAAACAATTATTGACTCTGTCACAGAAAAGGGCTTTTGGGTTGTGTCTGCTGCAAGAATAATAGAGTGAATAGATTTCCCCCCCTGCCCCCTTCCCGAGCTCTCAGAAATTTTAGTAAATGCTGGGCCTAGAAAAACACTGTGGAAAAAAATGAGCATGCAATTAAAACAGTGTCATTCATAAACTTAGCCACAAATCAGTGACTAGGGAAAGGAGAAACCATCCAAAGACAAACTGTTCCTATTCAGTTGAATAGGAATTGAATGGAAGCAGCAATTTTCAGCAAGAGAATAAGCAATATTACCCTTGAAAATATAAACAAATTTTAATTACAGTTGACATTTTTGAGGCTGGTGCTGAGTATTGTCATCAGATGGGAAATTGCTGTCTTCTCCTTACCCTTGGGGACATGAGCACTTAGTGGAAGTTACTCCAAGTGCAATCCAGGCTCTAACCTGCTTTGTTACTGGCCTTGAGGTTGGGAAGGAAATCTTCAGCTCTCATAGTCAGATGACAGGCTCTGGTCAATTGAGCAGGGGATGCTAAAATCCACAACATGGCAGGGGGTCTAAAATCTTCTAGAAGTGAGAAGAGAGGCAAAGTCTGATAACTCAGGGGGAAGAGACTCTCTCCAGCCTGCTCCTGCACTGCCTGACCACAGCCCTTGCTGAGGAAGCTGCAGCCCTCTCCTCCTCAGAGACAGAGCAGGAAGCAGCTCCCTCAGGCCAGGGTGTGATGGCAATCCCCACCCCAGCACTCACAAGTGAGGAGAGCTGCTGTGAGGAGAGCAAAGGCAGCTGTGAAGGAAGAGGCAGCCCCAGACAGTGACACATGGAAACATGTTCACGTGTGTTTCACGTTTTCACACGTGAAAACCTTGTTTACAAAGTGCAGATTTCAGTGTCTGAAGGAAGGGCTGATTCTGGCCCTCTCCTTCTCTGCTCTGATAATAATGGGATAAATGGGGGAAAGGGATCCCAACAGTGTTTTAGAAAGACAACACTGGGATTTCTGTGAGCCAACCAACAGAACTATCCATTGAGACAGAGGCTGTGAAATACCAAATTTCTTCTCCTAACAGGAGCTGTGTCTGGAAGGGACATTCCCTATTTAATGACGGAAGGAAGTGAATCAAAGCAGCAGCACATCTCCCCTCCTTCTCAAACCAGCACAAAAGAAGTAATGGGCTTTGATATTGACAATAGCCTAAAAGAAGTGTTGTTGCCAGTGAGCTCATCCTGCTGACCCATGAGACAGTTCTCCTGCCTTTCAGCTCTGTCTCTGGGCAGTGTCTCCAAGATCTAACACAAAGTAAATGCCATTCCACTGTGACTTTGACTGGAAATCCCAGTCCTGAGAAGGGAACCACTGGGCTCTGATGTAGCAGTTTTGGTAGCATCTGTGGCTCCCCATCTCACAGAGCACTCCTTTGATGTATTGTTGAGTAGAGGTATTTGTTATCTTCTCAGAGAACACGTGTCTGGCTTGGTAAAGCTGTTTCCTGACTGCCTCCTAAGACAGATAGTACCAGGGTTGTTTCTGAGGCATCAGTCCATCTGATACAGAGAACAAGGCTGCAGACAAATGTAGAGACCTCCAAGGTGTTGGTATTACATTACATTTCATTCCAGGTCCTTCCAGGCACACTGTGACAGGAAGCAGATTCCCCTCATGCAAACTACAATGTCATTTTTATCCAGCACATAAAGGGGTTGGGGAGACAGACTCTCCTGGGTCAGGAATACAGACTGGCAGCAGCAGGAGAGGACCCTCCAGGCCCACACACTGCCTATCAGTGCAGGCTGATCCATGTCCATGGTGGGATGGACTCATTCCCACTGCCAGTCCCAGCACTCTCCAATCTAGCCAGTACAGGTTGAACCTGATTATTTTTCTGCCAGCAATCACCTGCAATAGGTTTTTCTCAGCCTCTGCCAGCTCCCCCTTTGCTGTGCAAGGAAAGAGCCACACTTGACTGTTCTTCTGTAAGCTCAGGAAGCTAAGCCTCTCAAAAGCTGTTTTGGGACACTGCCATGAGCCTCTTAGGAGTATTAGGGCACCGTGGTGAGCAGCACATGACACTGCAGCAAGGCTGTACCACTGCCAGAGGTAGGTGGAAGGTCCTTTCCACAGTGACCCTGTGTGGGTCTAATTTTCTGAGTTTGTGAAATTTTCAGCCTGTTAGTGGCTGATTCCTTCTCTTGTGAGAGTCCATTCCTCTCAAGGACAGTGAAATGTAAACAGGTCTTCTATCTTTCATAAACACTTCTAGGTTTCTCATAATAATTCTCTCACAGATGTTGTTTCTATTATTTAACCAATGAAGAGAAGTGTTGTCTTTTCTAACCAATCATATGGTTCTTTAGTGCAGCACTTTATACAAAGAAATGTGTGAAAAATAAAATAGCCTTCTGATTCATCTTCTACCTGGAGTCAGGCTCTTCCTTTCGTGTCCAACAGTGACAGCCCTGCACTTCTGTCTGTGCCAGGGAGATTCCAGTAGCTTTTCCAGTAACTTTGAAAGACACTGTATTGAATGCCTTGGGGAAAACCAAGTGTAGGGCATTTCTCTAGAACAGGGAAGGGTAGCACCACACCTGGCCATGTCCTGGGGTAACCAGCACACCTTCAGTGCTGGCCCCTCCTTTGTTGCTGGGGCTCTAACCCAATCCCTTTATGTAGGATTTCTGAGGATTTAATTCCCTGGGTCATCCTTTTATCTCTTTTGAATTATCCTAGAAAGCCTCTAATCTTTTACAATTTCTTTTTTTTTTTATTTCCCAGGATCCAATCTACTAAGCACCCCCTCACCCCCAGAGCTGCCATTATCTGGTGCAGGGTTTTGCTGGAGTTTTGTTGTTGTTCTCCCTATGGAGTTTTAGAAATGCCCTTCTCTCTTCTGTAGCTTTTTCAATAGCTTTTTTTGGTATCACACAGGTATCTCTACTTGCCTTGCCATGCAATAATAAGATATAAATGAGGAGTCCAAGTTATTTCATGAATGCTGTTTGACAGTTTAACAACACAGGTATTTTTATAGCTACATCCAGTACACAAGAGGAAATAGGCCCTAGGAAAGTGTGGTTGCCCCTTGTTGCAAGGGCAGCTTGCAGCCATCCCTCAGAACAGACATCAAAATGTTCTCTCCCAGGAAATTATGCAGTCACCCACGTCCACAATTTGAAAATCTCCTGTTTGCAACAGACCAAGGCTGCCTTACCTGGCGTGCCAGCACACCCAAAGAAATCAGCATGGCCTTGCCAGGGATAAAACACCTCTCACAAAGGTACAAAGAGAGTTGAACCTGTTTAACATCTTGCCGGATCAGCCTCCTGAAGTGCTTAAAACATTGGAAGAGGAAAGCATGTGTTCCTTTCAGCACAATCTGTGCCTTATAATCAAGTCTAAATGCTCACAATCCGCTCGGATCCTAATGAGGAGAATGGCATAAATGGCAGAATGCTCTGCTCTTTCTACAGGTTTACAAAAATGAAATTAAACATAGGCTTTCTATTACAAAACAATAGGCAAATTGAAGACCAATTATGCAAACCCATCAGAGAACCTGGTGAACTGTGGAGAATTTTGCATTTCTGAGGCAGAACGACTTTTTAGATGAAAAAAACCCCTCCACTCCAAGAAATTGAGAACATCTGTGCCATCAAAGAAAGAATGTAGTGAATAATTGGACAATCATAGACAGGCAGCCATTTGAATATGAAGCCGTTTGTAATGTGGCAGTGGAAGGGAAATTACAGAATGCCAGTGCTGCCTGGCTGTCACACTGCCTTTGTGCCTCTGTGGCATGTGGTGTGCTCACTTCACAGGAGCCTGCAGGGTCACCAGAGGGGTCTCCAGGGTTATCTGCTTCCGTTATTTCACACACCCCACACATAATGAAAAAGGAGCAGGTAGAGAGGTCCTTGAGCATTCACTTCCAGCATCTCAGTTTAAGGACACCTTTAACCCCCCTGACAGGCAGCCCAGCCTGCAGCCTCCCCAGACAGCTGACAGGCAGCAATATTCTCCCTCTGTCAGCTGACAAACTTTGGTGACCCCTTTCCTCAAGCATTATTGTGCTCCTTGTTTCCAGCAGGCAAATCCCACATGGAAGGGGAGGCTCTTGGAGCCACCTGGCAGCCTGCAACTCTCTGCAGGAGTGACCCACAGGAGCCCGTCCTCGCTCCGTGACACCAAACCGAGCTGGACATCTCCAAAATGTGGGAAAAGGCCCAAGGGGCCTGAGGAACACACAGCCATGGTTCAGAAGGATCTGTCCCCAGGAAGGGGAGGCTGAGCAGGGCACATGTTGGAACCCTGGAAGCTGAGAATTCCAGGCTTTCTGTGCTAAAAGGCATTGACCCTCAAGCAAGCACCACATTTGACCTGAGGCCTTGAAGCAGGCTTCCAAAATTAAGTGACAGCACTGGGGCTGTGGGTGTGCAGTTTGAATGGTATTGTGTGATCTCACAGGGTGAAAAACTGAGATTTGAGATTTTAGTATATAGTAATAAAATATGGGGCAATGTGGAGGATTTAGGGCGTTGTCTGAGTCCTTCTTCACCTTCTTCATGGTTTTGGGTGTTTTTTTCTAATTGGGTGAAAAAGGTCCACATTGCAGGCCTTGAGTAGTAAATTGTTGGGTCAAAAATATAAATAATGTAGGTGTCACCTCGTTATTGGGTGATTAGCACTTAAATAACCTTGGAAAGAGTTAGAGGCATCTCCATTTTCTACCTTGCTAGTTAGAGCTCACAACACATGAGGCTGTACTATCGATAAGAATTAATAAACACTGAGTCCAAACACGAAACTGCAACTCCAGTGTATCAATCCTGGCTCTAACAGGAAGAAAAGAAGATCAGAAATGGACAGGCACACACTGTTCCCAGGAACAGACCTCTGCACCAGCCCCACACCGCTCCCCAGCACCACCTCCCTTTCTGCCATGTGCTGTGGAATTACAGCATGAGGGGAAAATGCTTTAGGGCATCTTCCAGGATGAACTAGGCAAAATAAAAGTGATCAGCTTAGTTGTGATTTCATGGCTAGTTGCACAGATATTCATGTGTTACTTTGCACAGTCAGGCTAATAACCAGCTTTCAGAAGGACAGACAGCGTAATGAATGGGTTGTAAAACACGCTCATAAAAACATTATAGCATGTCTTGGAGCATTTGTTAGCTGTTTGTGATTTACTGGGTCCCCTGTTTTACATTTTCTTATAACTTGCACATTTCCTCTGAAAAATAGGCTTTCAATGTGCATGCAATTTATTTTAATTTCCCTCCCCCCTCACAAGATGATAAAACTTTTACAGCCATGCAAGAATGGCAATATTGTAGTCACGAGGTTCATTATACAGTAATTAATACATGTTAATATCCTGTAAATATTATGTTATAATGGCTTTAAGTAAATACATAGTGTACATTTGCAGTACTTATTAAGTCAGCGCCACTTAAAATGAAATGTGACTAATTAATCTGTTTAAAAAGTCTAATGTCAACTTGGATATTCTTTAAAAATTACAGTACAGTGTTGCAAGCCTGAGCAGTGATTCAGTCAGCATTTAATTATGGAACTTTGACATTAATGGTTACTTTCCTGGTTTAGTTAACTGGATTGGGCACATGGGCCAGCATTAAAGGAATGAGAAGGGTAGAAGGAAGGTCTTACTGTTATGAGAAGCTAAAAACCCAAATAATACAGCCCAAATCCCAGAGTTTGGCTGAGTGGCTGCAAACTTGCCCATGGATTGTTATGGCAGGAGCCACAACATATCCCAGGAGCCCTGGCAGGCACACAGGGGTGCAGCCCCAGAGATGCTGCCCTCAGAAGGAACTCGTAGGACCCCACCATGGGTTTGTCCATTTGGGGCATCATATCTCTTCATCAAAGGATGATGCCTGGCCAGCAGTTCAGCAGCAGAGGCTTTGTTCTCTGCTCAGCCTCAGACACTGCCTTTGCCCTGTGTTTTCTTCTCCTGATGAAAGGCACCCTCTCCCAGGACTATCAGCCTTTTAACCATTTCAGTTAGTCTCCACAGTCCTAAACACACAAAGGAAAAAAAAATCCTCCCAGTTCCTGCTGCCATGAGTCACAAGCAAGTCAAGGTGACACATACTGAATGAGGAGCCCAGGAAGGGTCACCTTTTCTTTCATCTACACACGCAGCCAGAAGACAGGACAGAAGGCAAAGTCATTTCCAAGGCATCTCATAGGGTTTGATTTTCTACAGAAGTCTTCACCTTAGGATGCATGTGTCCAAGGAATGCTTATCAGATTAGATCTGCCCCTTTACTGTTGGGTGTGGAGATGTCTCTCTCCAGCTTTATAGGTGCCAAAAAATAAATCAAATAAATCTGTGAATTGCAGCCTTGATCATTCCCAAGAGGTGGGGTGCAAGCATTTCAGAGACACACACTAAATCTGAAACAGAGCAGGAGAGCAGCCCCAGCTCTCCCAAAGCCCTTATCAATGCCCACAGCCCAAAACAGATCAATGCTCTCCAAAGGTAATTCCAACAAAGCATAATTAAGCAAACAGAGTTCCACCACAAACAAAGGCAGTTTAGGAAGCTTCACTTCCATTAATTGAAATTGTTAAAATGTCCTTCTTCCCGTTATTCAGATATATTGCCAGCACCACAAAAGCAAGAAGTCTTGGACTCTCTACTTTTCCATGATCGGTTCCCTCAGGTTTTACCATTAAACTAACCTGAATAAGCTTTCCCAGCAGGGCAATTCTCTAGTCTGTGCTGGAGGTAACAGTTTGGGAGAAGCATTTTATTTTAATTACATCCTTCAGGGTGATGGCTGGAATTGGGTGCTTGGGGAAGCACAGCCAAGGCAGGACTCCAAATGCTGGGAGGCATTTTAAGATTATGGGGATAAATGATAAGAGCTCAAGAAAATGTGTGTGTAAACACAAAATGTTGGTCTCGAGGCTGTGGTCTGGCCAAGCAATGCCAAGCTACACCCAAGACAAGGAAGTGAGGTTTCAGATATACTTTCCTTCCTTTTCCCCTGAGGCCGCAGCCACTGCCTGGTCTTCAGTAAATCAGGGCCATGTGAAGCTATCCCAGCTCATTTCCATCTGGCAGAGCCCAAAGTGCCAGCTGGGAAGCTGGGTGTCATCTGGCTGTGCCTCCTCCTGGGCAAGCCCTTTCCCCATGCAATTACCCATCAGAAGAGATCACTTCAGGTGTGAAGCAGAGCCTCAGGCTCTGTGGCTGCTCTGCAGTGAGAAAGTGCCTGGGACAGCTCTGAAACCTGGCTCCTGTGTACCACACAAGCCCCTGAAGTCTTGCACTTTATGTAATGCTTCAGCATTGGCTTTAGAAATAGGGAGAGCAGCAGTGTCACCTTGTTCTTTTGATATTCTTTCTAAACCTTCTGATATTTGGAGTCAGATTCTCACACACTTACTATAAACAATTCTATGCTGTTTATCTAACAAACTCTATTGTTGACATTTCCTCCTGGTAGGGGGGCCAATTGATGGACACTTTCTCAGACCGGTGGAACTGAAGAGGTTGAACCTCAGTCTTCCAATGTGGTCTCATTTCTGGAAATCTATATAAACTGAAAGGAAAATTAAACTTCCTCTTTTCCCACTCTGACTCTGCTGTGGTGTCTGCATCTCTCTTGTGATGGTGGTGCGTCACTGCAGCATTCCATGGCATGCTGCAAATACAAGAGCACAGATAAATACAGCACCAGGGAGGCAGAGGTGGTGGCTGGAGATGGGAGATTTGCATCCCAGGCTGGGCTATCCCATAGCTTTCCTCAAAGGTAAATCACTTAACAGCCCTGTGCCTCAGTCTCCCTACTGCTAAATCACTGTTCATGTTTGGTGACCTCCTAAATCATCTCTGGGTTTATCTAATTAACATCCACAGGCCTCCAGAGATAAAGCACTTTCTTAAGTGCACTGTATGTCTTGTAATCTCTCGATGTTCCCGTGCAAAAGAGATGTTACAGAGCATGGGAATTACCCTGGGCATGCTCTGACCTGCTCTTCCTTTCCAAGAGCTCTTTTCTCAGTGACCCCTTCTTTTAGCAGCACATTCACCCCGGCCTCTTGTGAGTGGGAGTGATGTGCAGCATCCCTAGCACCAGCTTCCCTGAACCATGGAAACCTGCTCTTATGGCCAGAGAGAAGCAACCAGCACTATTATTTGGGTCATTTGCTGAGGTTTGTAACCTAGAATTAATTTTCACATTGAGTCCAAATGCTGCCTGTTTCACACATATCTGGGTAGCAGAGGAGAGCCCTTTTAGCAACAGAAGCAAGCAGAGCTACAATCAAGCAGCCCAAGGTACAAACCCTTAATAGTTCCATAATCAGTAATAATCAACCCTTCTCTTTATGTTCAGGGAAATCTAGTAGAACCCAGCTACTCTACAGTGAATTCATTTTCATTTATAAGACTAAACACAAGCACGCGTTATCTACTTAATTAAAATCTAAATTCTCTAACTAACCATTTGTTGTTTCTCCTGGGTGCACGTTACATACATTACTGGTGTTTTCCTGAAATCTATTGCTAATGGATTAAAATAACTGGATGAAATGTTTCACTTGCTGCACGAGGCTATGAAAAACCACAAAATGCTCTGGTGCTGTGCATGTCAGGAACTCCTCTCTGCCATTACCCCAGGAGTGCAGCTCCATTTCTGTGTGCTAGGAACCCCAATCCTTTGCACAGGGCTGGAAAGGGGGACAGGGAAAATGTCTCTTCCCAAACACCAGTGCAACTGGTGCAACTCAGACTGGAAACTCATCTCATTAGCACTTGGTCAGGAATGGTTTCTGGGAGCAAAGTACAGACCTAGTGAGGTCAGAGTGAGGGAACATCATTAACCACACAAAGGATGAGATTTGAGGTCCTGAATGTCCAGCTCTGCTGTCAGACATGACACTGACCCCATGAAGACCTGAACCCTCTTAAACACCAGCTGGGAACCTGGCAGGATCTGCCAGCACATCTCTAACAGCACCAGACACAGAGTTTCAGGAGCAGAAATGCTCCCAAGGGCTCAGTCTCCCTGGAGGAGGGAGCACCTTGGAGAATGGAAGTCTCTCTGCACGTCTGCCAAATTTTGGAAAGAAAAGACTTCTGAATTAACTGCCATTGTTTAATTAGAAAATTGTCCTTGGTAATTTCCCTTTTTCTGAGTCAATTCTGTTCTTCAAATCTTTCTTCACAGGGACGTGTGGCTGCGCTGACTAGGTTTGGTTGTGTGCTGGTGGCACATGGTCCCTGTGACCCTCAGTTCCTGTGTCTGCACTCCCAGGGCCACAACAGGCCCCTCAATACTTAAGGACTACATTTTCTCCAGAAAGCTCACATTATCCTCTAAAGATTTGAATGTCATTGCTTCTCTGGTGGTTAAACATTGATTTCCTTGCATTTTCATGCCTCTTTCCCAGGGGATCTGAGAATCTCCATCTCTGAGGGGGCACTGCTGGCCCCTTCTCTGACAAAAGGCCAATTATGTGCCCAAATTAGGAACATCTTCAAAGAGTCACAATCTTTACCACTGATGTTAACCTGGCTCATTCTCTACCACTCTGGTTACGTCTCCTTGGCACAGGTGTCAAATATCACTAGCTGCGTTGAGTGTCATGAAGAATCTCCTCCACAGAAAAGTAGGGAGCGAGAGAAGAGGGGTGGAGGTGAGGCATTAACAAATGAAGACTGATGGCTACTGCTCATGAATGAAAGGAACCTCCCTACAGCCTCACATCATTACTGCAAATCACATTATTTACAAAGATGCCACCAGGAATTCTGCTTTGCTTCCAGCAGACACAAAGTGAAAGGGCACCTTCTCCAAGCCATTCAGGCTATTATGCATTATAATTAAAAAACAATTTCTATCCTCAATTGGGTTTGATTCAGGTAACTCGTTACCCCCAAGAGCCATTTGTGAGACTGAATTGAGAATGCAAATTAATGTCAGCTTTAACAACAATGCTTCTTTATTTCCTGCTTTCCGCCTCTTTTGCTGGTTTCCATTTTTGGAAGCTTTCTTGGATACCAAGCAGGTGCCTAGAGCAGAGTTGCCAGGGGACAAGGAGGGTTTTGTACCTCTCTTATTAGATGCTCTTTAGTGCTTAACTGCTGGCAGTGCCAGTGCTGCACCTTCAGTCAGAAGCACTGAGCTACCTGCCTGTCCCCAGCTGCAGCCCGGGGCCAGGGTTTTCTCCATCAGCTGGAGAGTGGAGTTCTTGCTGTGGTTATTTAGGAATTCCTCAAACCCCTTCACAGTCCTGCTCTGCTAGGGAACAAAAGCTCTCCAACCACAGGCACTGCTCTGACTCCACCTGCACTTGTCATGGCTCCCTCTAACTTGCTGTCCTCTTGTTTGATCATGTCATTTTATTATAATTGCTTTGCATGCACTTCTCTAACTGCTGGCTTATATCCTGTCTGATGCTGCCCCAAATCCAGCCCAGCCAAAGGGAGTTAAGAATTTAAAGAATTAAGATTTTAGCTAAGGGGTAGAAGCAACTTGTATTGATTAGGATTTAAGTTAGAAGAGTTAATAATTATTAGATGTTTAAGCCAGTGTGTATTTGCTTGTTGTAGTTGTGTTTCTAAAAGGAAATAAGATAACCAGACCATTGTAATAATTGAAACTGTGATGGCACCTGGGCACAGAAACTAATTGGAACCAACCAAGAGAAGATCAGACTATGCCAAAAGATCCCATAGGCCTGCCAGCATTTATAAAGGTAGAAAGTCACTGTGAGGAAGACTTCTTTGACTTCATCTTTCATGACCACAGACCCATTTCAGAGACCACCAACCAAATTTGAGAGAAGAATTGCACAGGCCTAAAGGACTTTGGCTCATTTTAATACAAAGTGGGAGTGGGAGGTGCAGAATTATGCATATCATAAGCATTTTTGAGTATGTAAGACTTTTGTAAATAAAGAGTGCTAGAGCTTTGTGATTTGCTGCACACCTTTAGGAGGTGACTCCCGTGCCACCCAATGTCACAATAAAGCACAACACGTTCTAACTTTAACCAGTTAGAGGGTCTTTGTATGTGATCTTATCAATTTTATTCAAATCAAAAGGACACCTGATATTCTTCACTAAGAACAGAGCAGCGAATACAAGAACTGAAAAGTTTTGCTGCTGTTGCTTGCTCAGACAACGTGCCCACAGCAGCAGTGTGGAGCCACACAAGTGTTGTGACAGGTAGAAGAATTATTAAAAAAAATCATAAAATCAGGCCTGCTCTACTAAATTAATAGCTAGTCTGTTGTCTCTTCTAAGTGTAGTTAAGCAATTTGCAAGTTCCCATACAAAAACAGTCTTGGTATGAAAGGTTGGTTAACACAACAACCTATTCTTGGGTTGAAAAATAAGTGCATCTGTGTAAACAGTAAATTCTGTTCCATGAGAACCCATAAAGGAAAAATGTAACAGCCTGAATCCTGGCATGTACACACAAATCACCCTCTGACCAATAAATTAAGTGGTAAGAAAACTACCAGCCAATAGGTGTTGCACATGAGGTCTGTGAAAACTGTACAAAATAAGTTATGTGAATAAAGAATTGGCTTTTCCCACTTGAAGAAAATGGACTCTCAGCTAACTTATTACAGCACACGAGGCCTTGGCTTTGGTTAAAGGGCAGGAGTGTGTGCACAGGGATGCTGCACTGATCAAGCATGGCTTACCCATAAGCTCACACCAGGAGGGGAGGAGGAGTCCTCTGTGCCTCCCATCCAACACACACAAAAGGCCAAACAGGTAAAACTGACCAAAGTAAGCCAGAAACCCCTGGAAGGGGATGGCTGGAATACAGAGCAAGTTGCTGCTGCTGGGACCTGCTGGTGGCTGTTGCAGAAAGGCAAAGTTGTTATTTATGGTCCTTTGTTCCTGTAGCATTTGGTGTCTTTAGTGCAGTCTGCACACTGCAGTGTGATGAAGTGCTCTCACTTCCATTTCACATAGGAGGAAAGGGAGACACAGTCTCCTATTCTCAAAAGGCACTTGAGTTCCTAATGCCCTTGGAAATCAGCTCTAGTGGAGCTCTGAAATACCTGGGAAAAACACACCAGTGCCCGAGGGGCTCAGCCAGGCCTGCTAATTCTGCCAGCTGCACCCTGACACCCCCAGAGCCCTGAGATGTGCTGCATGAGTGCCCTGGGGGCCGTGTGTGCCCAGGAGAGAGCAGCTCCCAGGGGCTGATCTCTGCTGCTGTGGCATCCCCAGGCACAGCTCCCCTTCCCAGAGAGCCAGCCACTCCAGACAAGGATGTCCTGCTGAAGAAAAGCTGCATCTCCAGCACACAGAGCAGCAGCAAACTCAGAGCACAGAGGATGTGGGATAGGGTTTGGAGTCCTTCTTTCTCCATGGCATAGGTTCAGCAGGGATCCAAGGGATTATTCCTGTTCTACAGCAAGGGGAAGTATTTTGAAGGTCCTCTGACTCATACAGGGGAATCCCAGCTCTGCTCTTAACTTTTCAGTGGCCTTCAGCAAATTACTCTTCATCTTAATGTGTCCCTATCTGGAGGAGTCAGTTACTGGTGCTGGCCTCAGATTTGATGGATTAACTTGTTACTAATTCCACCATGTTCAACAAGTCCAGAGCATTCCTTACTAATCAGCAGAAACTTATTAATTCTCATTATGACTGCTTCTCATGTCCTTTCTGGTAAAGCTCACTGGGAGATACAAGAGTTCTCCAGAACACAGGCAGAGTCCCTTGGAAAAATCCAAAGAAAAAACAATCAACCCATATCTTTACAAAAATAACTTCATATCTCTATGGGAATTTGCCTCACATTAGATTTCCAGAGGAATTTTCCACTCACTCAATTTCTTAGCTTTTTCCCCACAGAGCAACTGCCTTTTAAACCCACATTTTCTGGGTAATTGGACTGAAAATGGGTTTTTCACGGCAGAGAATGGAGCTGTCTCCTCCATGGTTGCCAGCCCACACCCCAGAGGCTCTTCACTTTGTCCCCTGAACATGAAGCTGACACCAGTCTTCCCAGTGGGTTGCCAGATGCAAACATCAGTGCTCCCCTGCCAGGACAGTGCCAGACAGGATCCACATGGCAGAACTCCTCAGGAAAGCCCTTCCTGCAGAGCCCCACAACTGCCTGTGCCTGGGGAGCAGGGAAGCACCTCCCAGCCGTGGGGGCTGCTCAGCACAGCCAGGAACACCCCGTGTTTAAGGCAGCAAAGCAACCCCAGGATGGAAGCTGCACAGCCAAGTCCAAGAGAATTCAGAGGCAATCCCCTTGCAGTGTGCAGGGTGCAGGTGGTGACCTTCACACACAGGGAGCTCCCAGCCCACCTGGATGCCTTGGCCTCTAATGGATGCAAGTTCTGCTACCCCTCTGTGCCTCCTTTCCCAAGAACTGGAGCAAGGGGAGAAGGAGGTTGCTCAATTTTACTTTTTGGGAGGAGGCAGGGGCAGGGGTTGTTGGGTTTTTTTTGTTGTTGTTGGTTTTTTTGTTTTGTTTTGTTTTGTTTTGTTTTGGTTTGGTTTGGTTTGGTTTGTTTTGTTTTGTTTTTTAGGCCTGGCTAGCATTTTGACTTAGAGCTGCTTGGAGCAGCTACATCTCTTGCTCTGCATATTCATAACAGCCATCATCCTTGCTGACACATCAGTCACCTTTGGAGCTAAAACAATGAACCAGACAATTTGTGATACCCAGAGCTCCCACCCCTGCCTGCTGAGGCACCACAAGAAGCACCTTCAAAGCCAAGAGGGCACCTTTCCATACCAGAGAGGGAGTTTTAATTTGACCCTTCAAAATAAAAAAAAAAAAAAAATGTAAGCAGGACAACAACCCCAAACACTTCTTTTTGGTCTTCTGGTGGAAAAAAATCCCCTGGAAATTGTGTTTTTAGTAAAACAAAGTGTTCATTTGGGGGAATACTGTAGTTCTTTAATGCCTCAAAAAAGCGCACAAGAACTCAAAAAAATATTGATAGGAAAATCTGATACTTCACTTTTATTAATTAGTTTCCCTTCAGCATACAAACTGACCTACCAAATTCAGACCTCAGTCTGAATCCATTGATACACAAAACTTTCTTCCTTTTTGCACAGGAAATATTACTGAATATTAATTTTGATTTGGAGTCCAAGTTCTTGGGCAAAGCAATAAGCCCTAATTTCAAAAAGAGAAAACAACTAAAATCTCTATTTCCTTGAGAACAATAAAATCTTAACAAGTCTCCAGATGATATCACACATCAAAATCTGTCAGAAATTGCTTCCTGAAAGAAAAGATTACTCAATTTATCAAATAACTTGTAAATTCATATGTCTGGCATGAGCAAGGCTCAAGGGAGTTGCATGAATTATAACAAAGGACTCTGGCTCCTCCCTGCCCATTTCATTTGAAAGAAATAATTTCCAGAGAAAGTGGCCTGAAGTGTCTTTTGGAATGAGATGTGGTGAATGGAGGGGGGCTGGGCAGGTTTGGTCCCTAAGGCAGTTTGGCATGACAGTGGCAGCAGCTTTGGCCTGTGGAGCTGCTGCCTGGAGCAGCTCAGCCCCTTGCAGGCTTCCTTGCACCCTCCACACCCCTGTCCTCTCCTGTATGATACATGAACCCCTTATCCTGTACCCTTACCCCTCCCTAACCCTCACTGCTGCCTCCACACCTGTTCTGCTCACGCTCCCAGTATCCCCCCCTCACCTGTGCCCCTTCTCCAAATGCAAGGAGGTCATGGAAGGGGCTGGAGGGATGGGATCTCATCCCAGAATCTCCTTTCCAGCAGGCAGATGCTCCCTCCCCAAGCAGCAGACAACAAACCCCAGAACACCCTTTAGAACCCCCTGGAAGTGTTCTGGGTGAGGATGGACATGGCTGGGCCAGTGGAAGGTGGTCCTGCCCATGGCAGGGTGTGGAACCAGAGGAGCTTTAATGTGCATTCCCACAGAAATTCCCTGCTGTTTCCCTATAACCTGAGGACTCTGCTGCCACACTGACACCCAGCACTGGGAGGGGGGGCTAGGGTGGCTGATGATGACACCCCAGCATGGGCAGAGGCCTGCTCTTGCTGCCTCCAGACAGCTGCTGTTGTGAGGGCTGCCAGGAGGTGGATTCTCCCTAAAATGCCAGCCCTTGCCAAATCCCCTTCTCATGCCTGGGTGGGCTGTTTTCAGTCACAGACTCTCTAGCAGCAGCAACAGTGAGTTTGCACTGTTTGTATTGAGCCTGCAACTCAATACACAGGCATGCCAATCACGTGTCTGAGGAGACATTCAAGCTGTGAGCTGTAGTCTCTCTTAGCTGAAAGCACACCAGTGCACCCATAAAAGTGAAATAATCTCGGGAGCAGAGGGAATGCTGCTAGAAGGATTGGTTTGAGCCAGGCTGATTTCTGCTCTATTTTTTCAGGAAAAATCTCCAGGACAGCTGTGCAAGAGGCACTGATGTGGCTGTGGGCTCAGCCTGGCTGTCACCAGGGTTCTTCTGGGTGCCCTCCCCTCTCACAAGCACTCCTCTGACTCTCTTCAGTGCTGCCTCAGCTGGGAGGCTGCATCCTGCCATCCATTGGATCCACCACCTGAACCATTTGTCCATTCTGTTCCAAGCACAGCTTTGAGAATGCAAGGCCTGTGTTCGGTCCTGGTCCTGGGACAATCTCTCTGCATAACCTTTGGCAGGAGATTGGAGATCAGTGAGCTCCAGTTCACATTGTGTAAAATGGGGAGCACACTGCTTTATCTGCTCAGTCTGCCCAGGGACACAGACACTGCACAGATGGGCACACACTGACTGAGGACCCTTTAATGTCACTGCCATACAAGTGGACATTGTGCTTTGGGAGCAGCAAATGGATATTAAAATCCAGCCACTGTTTAGCCTAAACATTTTGTATACTTGCCTGTAGAATCACAATTTCTGTCTTCATAGGAGCAAGCAGAAAGACCATCCTGCTTGGGTAATACATCCAAGAAAACCCGTGAAGTCATCCCTGTAATCTAACCCCATGGGGACAGGCTGCCAGCCCAGTGCTGCTGTTTCCTGCACTGCCTGCACCTCCTGGGCCACGCTGTCCCCTGCAGAGCCACTGCAGGAGCAGCACTTTCAGCTCTGCTGTCACCCCTGGCAGTGTCACCAGGTCCCAGGGAGTGTGCAGCCCTGGCCTGCAGGATCTGCTGACCCACTCATGCTGGGCAGCAGAGTGTGAGGGGAGCTTGCCCTCGGGGAAGGGAGGGCTCTGCAGCCCCAGAGACTGAGTCTGACCGTGGCTGGATCACTTCAGCCTCCTCTGGAGCAGTTCCATGCACAGAGCCTAGAAACTGGAAAGCTCAGAACAGCACTGCAGGGTGAGTAAGGGAGGAGGAAAATGAAACCATTTGTCCACAGCAGAAGTTCAGGCTCCACAGGACAGGCTTCCATCCCACAAGACTGCCAAATAACAAGTGATCAATAACACTCCTGCTCACACATTTTCATGCTGCTGTACCCAGAGAACTTTACTCCTGCGAGAAGCTGAGAGTTGCATCCAGTGGCATCTGGAGCTAGTAATGCCCATTTCAGGCTGGGCAGATGGGGCACAAGGACACCTCAAAATGAGCTGGGAAAGGACCCAGACAGCCTAGGCAGGCTGGCATCTGCAGGAACTCACACAGGATGCCACTGAATACATGACTTACTCCAAGATGAGAATCTGAATCAGAACTCATTTTTCCCAGCTGATAACATTTGGATAAGAGCACAAACAGCTCAAGTCACTAAAAGCCTAAAACAAACATCCTCTGTCCTGTGGTGGAGAACATATTTTTTGTTCTTCAGCGTTTGGGGTGGCTCGGGAGCACTGGTGGGGAACCAAAGCCCCTAAGTCTAGACAAGGGAAATAAATCTACAGCTTGTCAAGATAACGAAAAAAGGTGTATTTGTTTTCTGAATTAATAAAGTTCAGTTTAATCTCTGTTCCACTAGGCTGCAATTCCACAGAGTGTGGTGAATTCCTGCAATGGGAGCCGAGGGTATCCTGCAGGCCCCAAAGCTGTACTTCTGCATGAATTAACAAAAACTCAGTGTTCTGTGCAAACCTCATCTGACTGTAAGCTGAGCTTCCTAAATGAGAAGGCACTTTTTTCTTCAATTAGAGAACCTTCAGAATTCAGCTCTTGAGCCTTCATTCTGAATGACAATATGCCCCATTGCCATCATAAATCCAGCCGAGGTGCCACTCTGTCTCTGCTCTGCATTAAACCATGGGCTGTGCTGAGGAGGGGAGTGGGATGGCCTAAAAAGGGTTGGGTTTCAACATTACCAACACTCAAGGTTTGTCCCAGATTTCTGCCCACAGGCAGCTCTAAATCTTCTTTGATCAACCACACACACCCAAGTCATGCCAATTTTCCCACCCCCAGCTTCTCCTTCTCCCAAGTACTGTGCACTGGAAGCACAAACATTCCCATCTTCAGATGAAAAACCTGCTCACTGGACTCACCTGAAGATATTTGCTTTGCCCTGATTGTGCCTTGCAGGAGGCAGTGTGGGGTCATCCCCCTGCACACAGCTCCTGGACTACACCCCACACCATGCAGAGCAGCAGCACTGGCGGCAATAAACAATAACAAACAGTGATTTCAGCATTCTGCATTTTAGGTGCTCCCATTGCTAAAAAACGCAGTCATTAGTTTGATCACTCTTTTGGGGTTTGGAGGAAAAAGGCTGGTAAAGAAAATGTATCATCACCTGCAAGCTGAGCAACCTACATGGATTTGTTGCTTCTCCTCCTACTCAGCCCTGCACTAGAAAAGCAGCCCAGGGTAAAATCAGGAGAGCAGGATACCTGGGAGAGAGAAGCAGAGACCAAGAGCTGCTGTCCTCTCCTGAGGATGAAGGAAAGCTTTCTCTGCACCCGAGAAAGGGCAGAAGGGAAGGACTGGTCTCAGGCTGTGTATGAGATGGGAGGACTGAAGGGAAATGGTTATGAAAGCAGAAAGGTTTGTGTCCTTAAAAACTGTGAAATTCATTACTTTTGTTCGTGTGGTCTCTGAGTGGCATTGCTGTGCATTATGCTCTGTAAAGAATGAGGTGCTCCTCTGCTGTGCTTCACACTGGCTATTGAGAGATAGTCCAGGCTGCCAAGTGCTTGTATGGAGCTATTTTAGTTTTCTTCAGAGGAAACCAATGTCTTTTCTACAAATAGAGAAAAAAAAGGAAAAAAAAAAAAAAAGAGAGAGAAAAAGAGTCCTCTTTTCTTTCTGCCATTGTTGCAAGCAATGACAAGGCTGCACCAGGATGGATCCACAGGCACTACACACAGGATCAGGTCATTGCCTTCAAAGCCTAACTAGTTTACGCCAGTTTGGGACTTTGCCCTGTGTATTCCAGCCCACTTCAGCTCTCTCCACATTCTCCCTTGCTATTAACTCTGCTGAGCTGTGGCCCATATCACTGCTTGCTCTGATTTTTCTTGTTACTCCTTCTCTCTGACCTCTTTTGGAGGAGCTGGTAACAGCTTGCCTCCTTGAAAGTTGATTGTTTCCTTCACCTCAAGTGAGAAGCAAGGTCAAGATCCAGCTGCTACCAGCTGATAGATTTAAAACAATAACTTTTGGTGGAGACCAAACTAATCTGCTCTGAGCTCTTCTTTGGGGAGGGCTGTGAGGAGTGGGTTGAGAATGGGTCTTTATATCTTCTACTCAAAGCTGGCAGCCTGCTTTGGTGACAAACTGGGGCAAATAAAGTGCTGGTAAAAGAGATCACAGGGCTGATCACAGAGAGCACACAGGCAGTGTGCTTGTTCCCACAAGAACTGAGACAAGAAAACATTTCTTCAGAGACTAAATGCTTCACTTTTGCAAGGAAAAAACCCTTAAAAATCTGTGTATGACACAAGCATTGTCCCATCACTGTATTTTGTTACTTTGCTCCTGAGAAAGGCTGGTCAGGCTGGGAGATCAGGAGATGTGCACAGAGCCCTACACATTGCTGGTTTCCAACACTATGAAGACAGAGGTGGGCAAAGTGCATTAAAACACATATTAGCTTATGATGTGACCAACTTCCACTTTCAGGGACTTAACTAATTATGCTTTAAGAGAAGTATAAACAAACCCAGACAAACCAAAAACCCAGGAAAAACCTCTTGGACCATGGTCAAAACCTAGAGGCCACCACGCTGCTGAGGGACAGCCCAGACTGCTTTCCCAAACCAGTTTGCCCAGCAGGCACAAGACACTGTGTGGCTGGTAGGAGCTCCTCAGGAAGCACCCAGTGACAGTGCCAGGACACATTCCACATCTGGGGAGTGTGAAAAACGAGGTTCACGTTCTTAGAAAAATTTAAAAGTTTAATAGAAAATAAAAAATAGACAATTAGGAGACAGAAAAAGTTTCTTGGCCGAGGGTGCCCGGCCCCAAGCCAGCAGCACACCCTGCCCCTTCAGATCCTTTGTTTCAAGGATCTCTGTGTTCCATATTCAATAGACCTTAGTGCATGATTCAGACATTCCTTTTGGGTATGATTTTCTTTGTTCAGTTTCAACCCCCCCAATCATTTTATCTGGTAACTCTATCTGTAGGTGGCTCCATTCCATCTGGTAGCACAGGTCTCATAAATTCTTCTCCCGAGGTTTTGGTCATCTTCATCTGGATAAGATACTTGATAACAGAGGTTCAATAGCTTTGGTGAGCAGTCTTCATGCAGGAAGGCAGGATGACTCCCCCACCTTCTGGTTTGGCCAGTTTAGATGTTACAAAGAAAAAAAACCTCAGTCTTTATTTTTAACCCTATGTACAATCAGAAAATATACATTCATCACATTTCTAAACTCTATAAATAAAAGGAAATACAGTACAACCTTCCCACATCATACATATAGCATTCATCTCAATATTTGCCAAAAGCCAACTCCAAAATGTGTTTTTATAACAGGAGAAAGCAGCCAGTGACAGTGCCAGGACACATCCACACCTCGGGCTGCTGGTTTGCACCTCACTGCTCCCCACTGAACCTGCTCCCCCAGCGCCCTCCCAGCAGCTGCAGCTGCAGGGTGAGGCATCCTCTGTGCTGATGTGCTTTTCTTTTTGCATGTTTTGTAAGCCCTTTTGAATGGTTTGTTCCTGCTGTGAAAAACGAGGCTCACTTTCTTAGAAAAAATTGAAAATTTAATAAAAAATAAGAAAAATAGACAATTAGGAGACAAAAAACAAAGTTTCTTGGCCAAGGGTGCCAGCCAGCAGCACACCTTACTCTCACAGATCTTTTGTTTTAAGAATCAGTATTTTACATACTCAACAGGCCTTAATGTATTATTTAAACATTACTTTGAGTTCAGATGTTCTTTTGGTTTTGCCCCCCCCACCCCCCCAGCCTGTCCCATGTCACCAAATTAACATTTTATTTCTCCTGGTAGCTAAGGTTTTTGTTGGCACCCTTGCAATTCTCCTATGCCTTATTCTTCTGACACTAGGAGATCCATAAATTCCTTCTTGTAGCTTTTGGTCCATGGCTGTCTTGATCTGGCTAATTCAGGAATGTAGGAGGATCCTCTCCTTCCTTCTTGTAGGAGTTTGATTCAGCTTGGTCAACTGGTTTGATTGGTTTTAAATGTTACAAAAAAAGTCTTTACAACCCAAAAAGAAAATATACATTTATCACATTTCTAAACTTTGTTAATAATAAAAGAAAATACAGTAAAACCTTCCCATATTATATATAGCATTCCTTTTAATATTTGCAAAGAGCCAACTTTATAATATCCATTTATAACAGTGTTTTCCCCCTGATATATTTGGCTTTACCCCAGGTTTCCTCCTCCCTTGTCCAGCTGTCATTCATCACCTTGACACACCTGTTACTGCATTCACATAATGTCAATCTTCCCTAAATCCCTGCCCTTAGTTCCAGAGAGGTCCCTGTCAATCCTTGCTGTCCCTACCCCCTGTGGCCCTGATATTTCTGAGTCCGTAAGGTTTTCAGCCTGCAAGTAGCTGATTTTCTTCCCAAGGGAACTTTTCTCAGGAGAGTCTTCCTTTCAAGGACAATTTCTATAAATAACTATTTTCTTCTCATAATATTTCTAGGTAAACAATATTTTTCTCAGAAAAACCCCTCTCCCAGATGTTGTTTCTGTTACTTAACCAATGGAGACAGGTGTCAATTTTATGGACCTATAATGTGCCTTTTTAGCACAGCATGTTATAAAAAGGCTGGACGAACTGTAAATAAAACCTTCTGATCTTCTTCTGCCTTTGAACCAGAGTCAAGCATCTTTATTTCATGTCCAGCAGCAACACAGAGACCCTCTCTCTGTTCTTTGCCCCAGTCCATGGTGCATCACTACCCAGTGCCCTATGAGAGCAGCTGTGCTGCTGCCAGATTCTGCAGCTCGGTTTTACCACTACCCAAACCTGATCTGGCATGGTGCTGGGCAGTGTGAGCTGTGAGTGTGAGCTGTGAGTGTGAGCTGGGAGTGAGCTGTGAGTGTGAGCTGGGAGTGTGAGCTGGCACTGTGAGCTGTGAGTGTGAGTGTGAGCTGTGAGTGTGAGCTGTGAGTGTGAGCTGAGTGTGAGCTGTGAGTGTGAGCTGGCTGTGAGCTGTGAGTGTGAGCTGTGAGTGTGAGCTGGCTGTGAGCTGTGAGTGTGAGCTGTGAGTGTGAGCTGTGAGTGTGAGCTGGCTGTGAGCTGTGAGTGTGAGCTGTGAGTGTGAGCTGTGAGTGTGAGCTGGCTGTGAGCTGTGAGTGTGAGCTGTGAGTGTGAGCTGTGAGTGTGAGCTGGCTGTGAGCTGTGAGTGTGAGCTGTGAGTGTGAGCTGTGAGTGTGAGCTGTGAGTGTGAGCTGGCACTGTGAGCCGGCACTGTGAGCTGGCCATCCAGCACTGTGAGCTGGCTGGGGTTCCTCTGGCATCGCCCCAGTCCTCCCTTTCCCCAGCAGCCTCTGCTCAGGTGCTCAGCTGCTCCCTGCAGCCTTGGGAGTGAGCCTGAAGGCTTCACTGGGGTGTCTGTGGGGAATAAAGCTAAAGGGATTTGGGCCCTCAGCATGAGGTGTGATGAGCACATCTCTCACCAAGTCGTTCTCTGAAGGATTCTTTTCTTGCTGGTCCTGTAGCCTCAACTTGAAACATTGCCTCCTGAGCTGCTGCTGGAAGCCAGCTGTCTGCCATTTATATTGTTAATTCATTAAAACCAGTTCTTTATCCTCTCAGGAAATAACGGCAGTCCTGCTCACTGGCAGACAATAACATCGGAGGGCTGCAATCGCTGACAATATCAATTATTTAGTTTTCTGCCAATTCCTATTAGACTTTCCAGGCTAGAGAATTTACACTGTGTTATTGAATTAAAAAACAGCTAAAAGCTTTAGGGAATCCAAACTAATTAGCCAGCATTTGTAAACCCCTTTGTTCATGGTAATTTGTTTACAAGAGTAGCTCAACCTTTTAATTATAGGCACACTCACAGGCCTCATCCTGTACCATTACAGACAGCTTTTTTTTTTTTTTTTTTTTTTTTAAGGCAAGAAGGGCAAAGATGCAGAGGCTAATTTTACTTTAATGAGTTGTGATGACCCCACTTGGCACTGGATGATCCTAAAATGCAAGTGTGTCTATAATTATAACTAAGAAAAAACCCACTCTAGATGCTTTGAGTGGGCCAGAAATTATCAGCATCCAACAGCATTGGCAATTCAAGTCCAGAGCCCTGCCTCTCACTCAGCCTCTGCTAGAGATCTCATCTCCAGGCAGTGCTTCACCTTCTTGCCTACTCAAATCTACTTGGTTTAACTCCTTCTGCTTTAGGCTGGAAAGACAAATGGTTTAGACATTCTAGAACAGGTCACATCCTCACCCGTGACAGCCCTGTCATGACAATTGGCATTTCTCACTTGGCAGGGCGTCCTGTCGCTCTGTGCAGTCATTTGTCATCACAACCCAGGACCCTGCTCCCCAAACCACCAGCACCATCAACATTTCACCATCCTTTCCCTTTAGCATGGAAGTAAGGGCTTGGTTTTGGAAGAAATGCTTATGGTTCTGATTGAGAGAGGGTTTTTAGTCCATTAAACAGGAAGCTGCAGCAAACTGTTTGCTTTCTCTTCTGATGGCTTTAGCAGACTGAGCTCTGGGGTGGAGCTGCTCCATGGGCAGAAGTGTTTGGGTGAGGTCCCAGGGGCAGGAAGTTTCCTGACTGCAGCAATGCGTGGACATAGAAATAAGAGCAATAGCCAGTGTTTCCCCACTGTGCCTGGTTTCTTCACTGAAAAGCTGTGCAAGGCTACTCAAAATCAACTGTGAAAACCTTGACATTTGCCTTGACTTTGAACAGAAATTCTGGATATGTTCATTTCTGAGGCAAGGGGTGGCAAAGAAGGGAATGAAAATGAAGTGATATGTCTCTCAGTGAGGCAACGTGCAGTAGATTACAGGAAAACTGGAATGCAAAGATTGCAATAAAGTTCCTAGTTTATTTTGAATAGTTCCAGGGAACTTTTTCAGATAAAATCTTTATCTGTATCTTTCGAAATGTATCAATTTAAGGGGGGAAAATGCTAATAAACTGTTTAAAACTGCTTCATCACTGAGAGGTACACAGTGTACTGGGCATCCCTCAGTCTGACCTGACAGGGGGGATACAGCCTTAGCCCACGGGATCAGTGTGAGTGCAAAGCAACCTTTGCACCCATGGGGTGGGTGGAACATGGCCCTGTGGCAAGAGGCAGTTCCCCCAGTCAGAGACTCACACAGCACAGGCTACAGGGGTCCTGTGCACAGCAGGGTCTAAGCAGAGCACAGGGAACACCACTGTTTTCTCCCAGTCTCTGGCACTGTTTCCTGGGCCCTTGGCCAGGTTTCTTTTGCCCTCTCTTGTTCTGCTCCCAGCTCATCTCCCATCTTAGCCCCAGCCCTGGATTGCTCAAGGTCAGGCTGGACAGGGCTTGGAGCAAGCTGACCTGGTGGAAGGTGTCCCTGCCCATGGCAGGGGGCTGGAATGAGAGGAGTTTTAGGTTCCCTTCCAACCCAAACCATTCTGAGAGGGTTCTGTGACTCTGTGTCTCTCAGGCACTCTGGGGCCTGCGTGGATATTACAGAGCTCGCTGGCTCTGGGTGTCATCTGACAACATCACATTTAGCTTTGCTTTAAGGGCAGCTGAACATTATGTTTAGGTAGAGCAGCTGATTTAATCTCTTTAGGAATTTTTTTTATGAGGCTCAAATAGCATCCATAAAAACGGAGATGGGCACAAGTGTCCCTCAAACATCCAGGTCTTCCAGACCACATTTAGTTAAAATATCATTAACTGTGCAGCATGTTTGACAAGAATGTATGACAGCACTAGCCATATGGAAAGCATAAATATTAAATACTGTATATTGCAGCCATTTGCAAGAAACTGCATTAATCCCTTGAAGGTTAATGAGAATTATTCATGTGCATCTGAGGGAGAGAAGTACTTCACTTTAGAAATTGAACAGCTTGACATGCCTGATTTTTCACTTACCAATAAATATGAAAATGGAATATGGATGGACATCTTAGCATTGTGCCTGGATGAGAGGCTCATTGAGCAACTCAGAGGTTTGTTTTTTCAAATCAATATTTTACATCATTAATATTTTCAGTTCCAGGAATCAGTGGAACAATAAATCTTGCCTGATCACAGATGGTTTGCCACTGTGTAGATCTTCGTGCAAGAGGAGAAACAAAAGTTCAAGGAGTCAAGACAGCCCTGGTTTGTTCAGTTATGTCCTGAGAGTAAAAAGGAGGGAGCAATTCCTGCGTAGGGTATGCTGAGAGACCCAGGAAAAGAGAGAAAAGAGAAATGAGGGAGAAGAATCCTTGATGGATCAAATCTAGCACTCACATCATGGAGACCACTCTATTCACATGTTTGAAGCATTTCACCAGAAAATATGCACAGATATTTAAAAAGAGTTTCAGTGAATAATAGATGTGATTTTTTTTTTCAGTAATACCTCTTGAAATTATTTCAAATGGTTTTGAAACAGCTTTCTTATGGCCTGTTTTTACATGAGCCACCTGCATCAACAGAGTTATTAAAAACTTGAAATGATAAAATTTCTCTGAATTGATGAAAATCACTTGTTGTCAGTGAAATCTTTATGCTGCTTTGCAAGGAGCAAATTCTAGAGATGGCTAAAATTTGTGGATAATTTTGTTTTAATTAATATGTGGGTGTGTTTGGTTTGGTTTTGGTTTTTTTTTTTCAATAGCATCCTTCATAATGAAAATACTTCCCCTTACTTTTTCTCCTACCTTGACTTTTTTGCATAATACAGTCACCATATTTATGCTGCACACTTTGGCAGGTTCCAGTCATGATACCTGCATGGTTCATGGTAACTAGGGGAATTTAGTCCCTACCAGCCATAAGCATCATCCTATGGAAAACTGGGACATTTAGCTGACTCAGCAAAGAGAAGAGCACACTGTGACTAGAAACCACATCTTCCAGAGCCTTCAGGGCAGCCTCCAGAACAGATTTTCAGCTCATGTTGATGCCTTGGGAAGGCTGACCTGAAACAGAGACTGGACAGGGCTAGAGAATAAACTAGGTATTTATTAAAAGGCCTCCAGGATACACCTTGGGCAGGACAAGAGCCTGGCCAGGGCTGCACCCAAGGTGGACACAAAATGGTCACAAAATGGACAAACAGTCACCAGGTCTCACACTTTGATCAGTTTGGGTCCATTTGCACATTGGGGTTGAATTGTCCAATCCCAGCTCCAGGCTGTCAGGTCCCATCCTTCTTGTTCCTCCCTGCAGCCACCCTTGGTTGTGCTTTGGGGCTGAAAGTTGTCCTTGGTGTGCAGCAGGAGAAGGATTTGT